>JAPYYW010000554.1:0-73572 GCA_030522545.1 Cremastinae sp. A BG-2022a
ATCATTGTTTTTTTACTTCGAATCAAGACGACAATTCAGCTGCTATTCCTTCGCAGCAAAATAATGACGACAACGTTTCTTCATTGAGTAATTGGGGGAAAAAAATTGATTTTTGGCTGTCTTTGTACGGCCAATGCGACGGAATCGAAACCATATTTCGCTTCTCGTACCACTGTTATATGAACGGTGGAATATTATTTTTCATCCCCTACATTACACTTCTTCTCATCGTAGGAGTACCTCTTATGTTCATGGAACTTTCGATTGGCCAGTTTGAAAATGAATTCGATACGGAATAAAATCGAAATTAGAATAATAGTTCATTTTAAAAATAAGTCATCGCTTTGTATTTAGGTCAGTTCGTGAGGTCGGGCCCGGTGAGTGCCTTCAAATGACTATGTCCAATTTTGAAGGGCCTCACGTACTGCATGATCATTATCAATGCAATGTTGATGGTGAAAGACAGTGTCCCTATAGCTTGGGCACTCAACTTTATGATTTCTTCATTTTGTTCATTGCGTGAATGTCTAGGTGTAAAAATAAGCCTGCTCAAACAAAAAGATCCTTAATTATTTTGTGATAAGTTTAAAGACTCGTTCAAACGTAATTCAGGTTTAAAGTTAGAGTTAGACGATTTTTTAATGTTATAGATGATCAGAAATTATGTTGTATGGTGATAGTAAAATAAAACAATTTGTTCTTCATTTTTTGCACGTATGCAGTTATTTGCAAATATATCTAGAAGAAAGATGTTGGCAAATTAACTAAAAACAAAACATACTCCAAGTACAAGATCACCCGAGGTGACGTGTACAAATTTATAACTAATTGTGAGGAAATTCAAAAAAAAAATAACCAAAGATTTTTATTGAAAAATTGAAGAAACATTCGATGGAAAATGTTTTTTTTTAATTTAAATGTTTTGTTCAATAATCATTTTTCACAAGACCGTAATTTTTATTTAAATTATAAGAAACCCAATTAACATTCTGCAGCGCCTTCTGATGGCGAGTTACAACAAAATGATAGCATAAAAACCTTCGCGGTGAAAAATACATGTAGGTGCCAAATTTCATAAGAATCGGTCAAACGGTGTAAAAGTCAATGTTGCAATGCCACCTGGTGGCGAGTTACAACAAAGCAGATAACGCGAAAATGTTCTTCGTGATTAAATACATAGTCATAATAATTTTCATCGCAATCGGTATAATAATACAAAAGCTCATATTATTGAACGCCGTCTGGTGGCGAGTTGCAAAAATACGCGCAGCGCGAAAATGTCCTCCGTCATTAAATACATAGTTGTACCAATTTTCATCGCGATTGGTCGAACGACACAAAAGTTGACATTCTGTAGTTCCCTCTGATGGCGAGTTACAACAAAGCGTATAGCCGAAAAATGTTCTCCATGATTAAATACATAATCATATCAATTTTTCATGACAATTAGTTGAACGGTTCATAAATTAACATTATGCAGCGCCCTCTGGTGGAGAGTTACAACAAAGTAAGTAGCACGAAAATGTTCGTGATTCAATACATATATAGTCATACCAATTTTCATCGTAATCGGTTTAATAATACAAAAGTTAATATTATAGAGCGCTATCTGGTGGCCAGTTGCAAAAAAGCGGATAGCCCGAAAATGTCTTCCATAATTAAATACATAATCATACACCAATTTTCATGACAATCGGTTGAACGGTTCAAAAATTAACATTATACAGCGCTGTCTGGTGAAGAGTTACAACAAAGTGATAGCATAAAAATCTTCTCGGTGAAAAAATATGTGTGTGCCAAATTTTATGAGAATCGGTCAAACGGTGTAGGAGTTCATTGGGTTCGGGTTCGTGGCTATTTTCATCAGGGGGATATATGTGATATAGATATGAGGGGACACATGCGATACATATATTTTTTGTGAAAAAAAGTTAAATTTTAGAGCATGCCAAATTATGATATCTCAAAAATGGCAAGACGGATTTAAATGAAACGAACGCCATTTGAAAGAAAAAAAATCGATTTAGTAAAGAAATGCCTTGAGATTTCCAGTTTCGTAAAGAGTTTCGACGCTATTTCCAATTGAAGTTGAAAAAAATTCAAAAAAATTCAATCTTACTGTTAATAGACACGGTTGACTTGACACTCTGACGTTGTCAATGTTAACCTTGCTTCTTTCATTACTTGGCGTCAAGACACTATCGTGTCTCTTAATAAGGCAAGAAGGGAAACTGAGCCCAGAAAATCTAACAGGAAAAATCTCGAACTCGAATTTTTTCTCGAATACTTGACGCTCTGGCCCCACGGAAATGGCTCGACAAAACTACCGATGCGCTGAGACGGTGAGTGTCGGAGAGGCGTTCGGACGCCAGGTATTCGGAGAATACCGTCGGATTAAATCTGACTTAGAAAAAGAAAGTTTTATGCCCCTCCGGAGGTCTCTCTCACCCACTTCCTCACGCATCATACATTTAGCTCAGCCCCGAATGGTAGAGAGGGCGATCCAAAATTGCGCGAAAAGTCATCCGAGCTTCAGAGACTCGCGGTACGCACCAGGGTCCCTGGGACACGGCCGTGGTGGCGACAATTAGTCACGATAGGGAAGATTCGAGGCCGACATAGGAAAAGACACGCGAAATATGACGAAGCGAAATAATAATAATCCGGGACTAATCATCCCGAGGTACATTCTATTTCAGTTAAACAACGACTAGTTTTTACCGAAATTTTTAAATTAACCGACTAGCGCCGCTCGTGAATACACGACATGCACGATTTATAATTTTTTGAAGCTGAGGAAATGCAGCAGGAGACAGTAGGTAAACTCCTTCGCGGGCGGAGGTTGTCTGATAGGTAGTAGGTAGCGTGGCTCGAAGATGCCCGAGATGGCGGCAACACTCTTGAGCATCCGAACTAAAATTATTAGATAAGTCTCGACAGCCGTTTTACTCAAATATCGCGAATAATATCGCCTATGAATTTCTAGCCCGAAAATAAAATAAAAAAACGGAGGAATAGCCAGCGAGGAATAAGCTCTCATCATCGCCCAGGAGCGAGAGAGCGCGAGAAAAAACAGTGGCTGACTAGTGCGAGGCGAAACGAGAGAGACAGCGCTAGCGTAGCTCGTCAACAACAATAGAATTATTCGAATCCGGAATTTTAATTTAGAAACCATCAATTGAAAACGAAATAAAATAATACCGAAACAAACGTTATAACAGGAATTTAATTATGAAATCAAGCGTAATCGATATTACAAAATCAAATGCCAAAATAATATTTCTGCGACGAGTTTTCACACAAAGGTAGTCAAAAAAAAGGCGATTTAATATAAAATAAATTTGCCCGAAAATAATACATTACAAAAGAAATAATGAACCGTGAACGCGAGAGAGAGGAATGATTCGGAGATTGCGACACGAAATACAAAATATTCTCAAGTTCGTAACCTGGGAGGAAACTCTTGGATCGGCCAACTATACTACAGAAAAACTCAAATGACCCGAAAGAAAATAATTAATAACGTAAACGATAAACCTAACTCGATTAACGGGAGGAGCTCCGCGGAATGAAAACGCTATCAGCAATTCCGATGAGTTAAAATTAAGTAGCCTATGTTTGAATCGACGTTGAAAACTGTCTCTATGGCAAATTTCATTCAAATCCGTGCAACCGTTTTTACGTGTTTATCGAATTATATAGCTAATTCTAGTCTAGTTTGTATACCTAAGTAAACATGCTTGCCGCTGGTTAGCCGTAACGTGAAATTTCTACTCGGGAAGGTGTTTTAAAATTTTACAAAGCTTAAAGTAGTTCGGCTGTTTGAATAAGTACGGTGAACATTCACCAATTTTTACGGTTAATGATAGTTCGAAGTCCCCTGATTATAATAACCACATTTTCGGGGTCTCTTGCGGAGCTAAATTTTGAATTATTTCATTTTAAAATTTTGATTTTAACACAGTACTTTATGGAAGAACTCACAATAATGTAAAATGTAAAAAGAACTAATCGGTGATTGAGCTTCAGAAAAGTTTCTATCATACAGAAAATTGATCACAGATTCTGTTTATTTCAAGAAAACATTACCTTACCGTGCTTTCAAAAAAGAAAACATTTAAAAAACTTAGGTTTTTGACGTTTCGGAAGCGGATGGCAGACATTACATTGCACTGTAGGTAACAGCTGATTGAATTTTTGAAGCATTTTAGTAAATTTACGTGATAAAAATATTTTTAATTCAAGTTTTTATTAATTTTATTAATAATTTAGACTTAAATTTAATCAATATAAATTAATTGTCAACTTGACTACTTATATGACGGCCGAACTACCTTAAAAAGAAACAATTTCTCAAATAATACTTACGTTTCAGTAGCTCGAAGACGTTGAAATCTTCAGTGACGAGTTCTTCATATTTGATGAAATTATCAAAATACTAACAACCAAAAGACTGCAACTTGGTTATAAAATCTCTTATATCGTTGAGCGATAATATTAATGAGGGTTAGTAGATTTTTTTAAATTCACGATCAAATTCCACCGCCGAAATTTTTATTCAAATCAATTTATAACTTTGTATCTCGAATATTTGTTAATTGTTGTAGAAAAACATACTAGTAAAAATTTAGTACCAAAACGAGAATATCAGTGAGATTTATTTCAATCTTAAAATGTTGCAGCTACCGCTATTGCTCTGAGGTGTGCTCTTGTCGAAACTCGAATGAAGTATGATACCCAACGCGTCGCTTTGCCCGAATAAATACTTCCCACCACCACGTACCGCTTCGTTTCCTCCCTCATTCGCTCACTCTCACGCTAAAATCGATCTGCGCCACCCCTCTTGCAGGGCTGTGATTGAAAACCATAGGTTTCTCATCATCGCCTCTACCACCACCACCAGCACTACCACCACCACCCTCGCTATTTACTCCTCCTCCAACCCCCCACTCCGGATTCATCGCTTTGTTTCAGGATTTTCCATTCTTTCCGGTTTTCTATCCCCCACTCTGTATTCATCACTTTGTTTTAGGATTTTCCATTCTTTACGGCTTTCAAACTGTTTTGATTGCAGTATTTTTTGTTCAAGGTGGCTCCTCAGTGATAACGCTATAGTTAAAATCACAACGTCAAAAAAATTTATAAAACGTATTGTAATCTTTCAGAATACTATACGTAAATAAAAATAATGAATTTTTATGATGTTTCTATTAACTTCATTTACAGTTTATTATAAATAACAGTTATAAAATGTCATTTGACATTTCATTGATAAGCAACAGACAGTATAACTATCCTTTTTGTTTTTAAAAAATGTCAATGACAGCCTAGGATAACCAAAAAAACAATAATGGTTTTTTTTCAAATTCAGTGCCTATTTCTTACTATTGAATTTTTTAATTAAATGACAATGTTAAGTTTGCATGGTTATCTTTAATACAAGTTAGCATTATAAAAATATTACATTATTACTAATAACTTTATAAATAGTCAGATCGTTTTCAAATGAAATTTTAGACACAAATTCTCTGGCAATACCCAGTTAATCACATATCGTTGGAAAACTTGAGATTTTATCCTTCAGTACTCCAATTTTCAACAAAATCTCCCGTTTTTGTCAAAACATATCATGTCATATTCGATGAAAATATAATGAACTCCTAAATGAAAGCATTGTTAAAATACAAATTTTTATTAGCCCGCTTGCAATAATTTGCCTGGCAAACCCTAAAATTTTCAATTTTTCTTTGCGATATCACACATAATACCTTCTCAAAATTTCATCTAAATCTCCCTATTTTTAATTCATTGATGAACCATCTTAAAGTAGTACATCCATGGTAGTCAAATCAATTATTTTTATCTTAGTTTTTCTTCCTACCATATGATTTTATAACTTAACTTCATCAGAAAAAGTTGTTATTACTCATTGCTTAGGATCAACAAACTTAAAATTTAGGGTCATGAATCCAATGTGATCCGTACTTGATACACGTATGTATGGAAATTAGGAAATTAAGAAATTAGAAAAAAAAATATCAGAAAATTACATTTCTTTTATTGTAAACGTTTTATAATTTCAAGTAAAAAAAGTTTTAAAAAACAATACTGTCATTTAGTTTTTAGTAAATGTTAATTAAACTGCACGTTAACGACGTTACAAGGCACATGCATGTGCATCAAAATTGCATATTGTCATCAAAATTACCTTGAATAGAAATCTCTTCCACGCAATTACCACGTTAACCGTCAGCCTTGCTTATAATAGGTGCGAGAAGTAACTCCATCATAATCAACGAGCCACTCGGCCTTATCGTACCCCTTCCATCGTGCCTTGTCCACATTAGGAAGTTGTTCATTAAGATATTTTTTGTTAAAAATGGCTGTTTTCTGTACCTTCCCATAAAAGCACCTGTTAAAAGTTGCAATTTTGTACAATAAATACCTCAGTAAAGAGATTCCTAATTTAATTGAAATTTCGCACTGATCTTTGTATGGCGTTAAAAAAGCTTCATCTAATTTTTCAAAAAAAAAATCATCTATGTGTAATCACATAGAGAGTAAACTTGTCATTGGGTATGGCATTCAATTTCAAATGTTTTTCTTCAGTTGATCTGCAGCAACTTTTCTTAATAAATTTTTATTTTCAAACAACTTTTTATGGGAGAAAAACACTACATCAAACGAATATAGCTGTTTCCACGTAATAGTGGGAAGACCGAATTGGACTCCTTATACTAGTTTTTTTAATACCGCTTTCACAGGATTATGTGAGGTCGGACGAACTCCCTAATTGCGATGTCTTCTAATTAGGGATAATTATCGCAATTAAATAATTATTTATAAATCCTTAAATTTTTTTTAACTGCGTAGTGTCGTTGCCACGGAAACGGATGGGGATGTTTGGCGGTACCATTGCAGTTCGCCCGAATAAAATTTTCTCTGAAATGTCATTTACGCGGGTTTGTTTGGGGATAACCAGCTTTTCTATTTTAAGCCGCTTTACTCGCATCCCTATTATCCTACGTATTCCCTATTCCGTGAGCTCTCATTACGAACGACTCACTTTGATAGCTTCTGCTTTTCACCATAACGTCGTTGCCACGGAGACCCTGGGGACATTTACACGGTGCTGTGGAGACGCATCACCCCCTAAATGGTCATTTTACTTTTGTTCAAGCCGTTCAATAAAAAAATCAAATCAAAGGAATCACAGAAATAAAAACTCAAGGCACACACAAAAATTAATGATTGAGGATTAAGGGGGTAGACGAGTTTAGACCTCGAAAACGTATAGGCTTTTTGCGGATTTTTTTTTTCAGAAATATTACAAAATAAATCGAAATTACAAAAAATGATATTTATTATATATATCATTGACTGTATATATATATATATATTTTTTTTTTTGAAGCGATTAATCTCAAAATGGCGGGTGTGCAGCATTTTTGACTCGACGGCTCCGTTTTTCCAGGGTCCACGGACAGCCAGACGACTCCTGTAATTTTTTTCCGCTTTAGAAATACGCAGGGTTTTTCGATATATTGATTTTTGACCAAATGGCGCACTTTTAAAGTGAAAAGTGAAAAATTTGCCTGAAAAAATCGTCAGATATTTATTAATAACAAATGAACAATGCAATATAAAAAAGGCCTCCACGTATTTACATAGACAATACATTTTTCAAGATAAATTCCACATTTTAACTTGAAAAATGCAGTTTTGAGATAAAACGTGTTTGAAGTTTTGAGTCGACTCGCTGTGGACTGGGCGGGCTTGTACTAAAATTTAAAAAACGATTACTTAGAGATTTTTCCCGGTTATAATCTTTTGAGATATCATTTTTGAGGAAAACCATTTGAAAAAAAAATCGATTTTTCGAAAATTCTATATAATGGCCTATCTTCTTAATTAATGAAAATTAGAGCTTATATAAAAACGGAATAAGATAGAGAAATGAAAACTGACAATAGGATGCGTAATCCAAATTATGGAAATCAATAACAAATAATATTTGCGAATTATTGAATTTCTAATTTTTGTGATTAAATTAATTTAATACAATTCATTAACGAAATAGAATCGTAGAAAAATAAAAGATGTCGCATTTTCTTTAAAAAACAACATTATTGTATGGAATACATTGCGAAATGATAAAATTATAGAATATCATACAGTTTACAGGTTTGGCACAGTCAGAAATCGGCATAAAATCGTTATTTAAATCTGGCTAGGAAGATTTCATTATACAAAAGGATGGATAGGGGAAGTTGAATAAAAGCTTGTAAAAAATTGTAGAGGGTGAGCTTGTCTCCCGAAGGGCAGCTCAGTGAATACATGTATACTGCATATGTTGATTAATCGAGTTACACCAGGACGCTCGCCAATGAAAAGCAGCCGATCACTAATATATGCGTATAGCCGAGAAATCTTCTTCCTTTCTTGTGTACAATCACGCACAAAATTTTCAACAAGAGTAATAAAACGTTTATATATATTGTATATACGAGCGACAACGCGTCGACTTTCTCCTTTTTCACATTTTTAAATTGGAATTTTGCTGTTCTTCTAGGCGCATATTTCATACAACTTCACATAATGTGCTTTATTCCAATTAATCGATTATAGACTTTATATGTTTTTTTTTATATGAGCGACAATGCGGCCATTTTTTTCAAACTTAAATTTTCATCTTAAATCATTTTCAGTTATAATTACCGAAATCTTTTATAAATATTACAGCGAAACAAAAAACCATAGAATTTCGTGTAAGCAAACAAAAACTGTTGAATTTGATTGAATGAACCACGATATAAAATAGAATTTATCACGCGCCTTGCATGCAGTTTAAAAAAAAATTTTCAGCTTCTACTCTGCTATAGCACAAATACGTGTACAGCATTTCAGTTGAATCGGCATTTGCAACGTTTGTTTTCCGAGCGATCGATTTAAGGTGATGTGAAACACCCAATTTATAGTGAATTTCCGGACAAATTCCACGATCGTGTTTTTCAAGCGAATGAATTGAAATTTGAATATGAATGCAATGCATGTTATTCTAGTCCTTGACATTTTTGGAATTTCAAAATACAAAAAAAAATTTTTTCTTTTGTTTTTTTTTTAATTCCAAGAATGTCAAGCCCTAGTATAGCGTGCACTGCATAACACATTCAAATTTCAGTTTATTTGCTTGAAAAATACGAGCGTAGGATTTGTACGAAAATTCATTTAAAATTGGAAAAGCTTGACAACGTTTTTTTTCCCATACGAAATTGTTTCAGAGTAAAAATTTATTAAGAAAAGATACTGCAAATCAAGTAAAGAAAAACATATTTGAACTTGAATGTCATCCAATAACAAGTTTACTCTCTATGTGATTGCACGAAAAAAATGATGAAATTTTTTGGAAAAAGTAGATGAAGCTTCTTTAACGCCATATAAAGCAATAAGTGATTCATTACTCACATATTTACTGTACAAAATTGCAACTTCAAACACGTGCTCTTATGGGAAGGTACAAAAAATTTTAACAATAAATATCTCAATGAGGAGCTTCCTAATCGTCGTGAAATTTTTACACAACCTTTTAGCGATGTTACTTAATATTACATGAAATTTTCGAAAATGTTCCATCATTTTCGATTTTAAACATAACATCTAAGATCGTAAAGAAAATCTATGTCAAGATTTCTTTACATTGATATTCATAAGTACACTTTTTACCAATTCTACTTTGATATAAGGGTGCGAAGGGTGACCGCAACCTGTTGTGTCTGGCATTGTGTGAGCGAATAATTTTTATCTAACCCCAACCCCCAAAGAGTAAAGATCGTTTACTCTTAACAATGACCAATAAACAATTGTTCAATCGTTAAAGTTAATTTTTAATAAAGTTTTTTACAAAATTTATACAATATAATATTATATACTATATAATATAATATTTATTTGTATAATATTTATAAAAAACAAATATTCTTCCTTTATACATCTTTCGAATTTTCCCTATTGGATGTACGCCGTTGTCTACGTAAAATTTTACAATAATCGGATATACCGAGAAGGGGTTCTAAATTGACTAGGGTGATTTCATTACAGGTTGACGGGTAAAGCTAAGTGAAAGCTTGTTACATGAATATTGAAGCGGAGAAGAGGAAGAAGTACCCTTTGAAATTCTACGAATAAGCATGCATCGATGCTTCTCCTTGAAACATGGACCCTATCAAGAGTCGCAACAGCGATACGAGGCCACTTTATTTGCAGCCGATAGCTATCGCGCTTCAATAAAAAAGGGAAAACTTTTATCCAATTCGACGTTTTCATTTATTGCTGAATTCATTGTCAGGATTCGGAAAACTCTACAAAACATTTTTTTTCCCATTTCGATAAAAAGTATCGACGCGTTCGATGTACGCGTCAATACGAACAAAATACTGAAATTGTTGTCGGAGTCCGAGTGTTCCTATTCAGATATTGAATAATAATCTGAAGAATAATTTTTATTCTGATACTGCATAAAAACATTCGCGCTCGTTTTTGCGAAAAAAAAACTGCAACCGCATCACAAAGTTAGAGTTAGTTAGTTGGTATAAAGTACAAGTTAATTAGCTGCCAGAGTTTAGGTATTTTCCATCTAACGAGATCGCGACGCGCAGTTTCGCATCGTGATCCAATTGTACGATTTAGATACAACTCCATTACATGAGACGGCGCGGTACTAATTAATAACGAAGTTTACAGATGCTTTCAAGCAAAATAATTTAATGATGTGTGGTTCTTAAGGGAGTTTGATAGCAAAAATCTTTTAATTAAGAAAAATTTGAAAAAATTATATTTTTTGTAGAAAAATAAAAAAAAATCGAATGAATAAAGAATTGAGTTATTTTACCGTTTAGTTTTTGAGATATTTGATGTTTGAGTTTAGTGATTTTCCCATCTAAACACGTGTTAAGGTATTTCGATAGCAAAAAACTTTTATTTACGAAAAAATGGAAAGAATTATATTTCTTGTAGAAAAATAAAAATAATCGAATGAATAAAGAATTGAGATATTTTACCGTTTAGTTTTTGAGATATTTGAAGTTGAAGTTTAGTGATTTTGCCATCTAATATAAACACGTGTTAAGGTATTTCGATAGCAAAAAACTTTTAATTAAGAAAAAATTGAAAGAATTATATTTTTTGTAGAAAAATAAAAAAAAATTGAATGAATAAAGAATTGAGTTATTTACCGTTTAATTTTTGAGATATTTGAAGTTTGAGTTTAGTGATTTTGCCATCTAAACACGTGTTAAGGTATTTCGATAGCAAAAATCTTTTATTTAAGAAAAAATTGAAAGAATTATATTTTTTGGAGAAAAATGAAACAAATCGAATGATAAAAGAATTGAGTTATTTACCGATTAGTTTTTGAGATATTTGAAGTTACAGTTTAGTGATTTTCCCATCTAAATACGTGTTAAGGTATTTCGATAGCAAAAACCAAGTTTCACAACTTATTTAGGGTAGTTTTATCGTTTTATCGTTTTCTTAGGATTGCGTTAAAAATTTCCATAAATGCATATGATGTAATATTTAAATTATTGTCAAAAATCTCTATTTTCTTAAAATTTAACACAGCTCTTTTACTGGACTTAAAAAAAGCTTCTTCTACTTTTTTAAAAATTTGTAACATTTTTTTCCATGATTTTCATACGTACATAGCAAGTATAACTCACCTTAGATGACCTTGAATTACGAACATGTTATTCTTGTACAAATAGCGTTTAGCTGACCAGTGTGATAAATGCCCAGAGAGACTTCCCAATACGTGCTAAGCACCCAGTAGACGCTTATACCCTGTGTTTCAATTACGAAAAGAATTTACTGATTTTTGAAACATCGCTGCTGACTTACTATTCAAATCTTACTATTCAAAGTGAAGAAAATAAATACCAATTTTATAAAGAACAAAACAATTTTTTTGTGACAATTAATGATATTGGGAATAATGTAATAAATATCGTTCTTAGTTAATTTGTTATTTGTGTAATAAATCTCATTATCTATTTTATTATACACATTTTTTTTAAATCAAAAAATCATTAGAAATATTTTATTACGTATGTACAGTCAATATTTTAAGTCTTCATTTTTTTTTTACATATTACGAATTACTCACATTTTGTTAATTTTTATGTTGTTTCTACACTTTGGGCTAACTATAAACCTGCTGTATATGCCTGTCTCTAAAAAAAAGTAAGTTCTTCATTATTAATCAGTGATACATATTTATCATTTATATTTTTTCCATAATTTTCCACAGTTTTTTTCCTGCCAGCTGAAATATCAGTTGACAGTTTAAGCACAGTTTTTGAACAATTTTGACATTCGAAAATTTATTTACTGTTGAACAATAAAAATTTTTTTCAATTAGTAAAACTTTGTAAGTTATTGTCAAAACCATAAATAAAAAATTAATAAACATGTGTATGTTCAACAGTGGTATTATTTTATCTTCTTTATGTTCAGAGCATATACGTATATGAATTTCCTTTGAGAATCAATGTTAAAAGATCTAAGTATTCAGAATCTGATAATTCTGAAACTATTTTTCCATTTGATACAAACGTTTTTCATATACAATTTTGAAATGAAATAGTATAAAAAGTTTTGCCATTTGTCACTTGTTCTTTAAATCACTCCAATCGATTATTAAAGTTAGCGCCAACGTGAGCCAACTAATCCTCTACATGTTGGCTGTTGATCGAAGATGGCCTTAGTTATCTTGAGATGTAGAGGCAGCATTTTCTTAATTTTATTGATACCTATGGCTAATTTTAATTTCACGTGGAAATTGAGAGTAGCTTTTACTCCTGCTATTTAGGTAAACACACACAGTTCTTAGTTGTTAATTATTTTTACGAATTGAATCAGCATTATTCTCAATGTTAATTCAGAATTTTTACAAAATCATTAAAAAAATGTTTAATCACATTTTATAAGAATTCATATTTCCTAAATAGAATATACATATAAATTTTTAATACTTTTACGCTGAGAATAAGAAAGTTGCAATTATTAAAAATAATGAGAATTTCTTGTTTATAAAGTAGGACTGTCACGCTTAGAATGAGATAGACCTTCCAAGATTCTGATTGACTCTTAAGAATTTTGTCAAGTTTCCATGGTGATAGCGACCAAATTCATACATGTAAACTGACAATTCATAAAATTAAAATTGGATAGACTCCTCAAATTTCCTGGTTTATAAAGTAGGACTTTCAAGCTTAGAATGAAATAGACCTTCCAAGATTTTGATTGGCTCTCGAGAATTTTGTCTAGTTTCCATGGTGATTGCGACCAAATTCATAGATATAAACTGACAGTTCATAAAATGTACACTGGATTGATTCTCAAAAAATCACTGTGACAGTCCGCGTTACATTGATTTTGGAAGTAAAAGTTAACGCGCGTTCGTTCGCCTAGTAAAGAAATAAAATTCATTCACGCCTGACTTATGCATAAACAATTGTTCACCCAATCACTTTTCATCGAACATTCTTTTCCCGATTGTAAAAAAATTAAATAGGCCTAGTGACATAGTTAAGTAGGTATCGTCCATAAAGTAGTAGTACTTTGTCAAATAATCTCTGTAAAATACAGACAAAAATAAATACTATCTACACGCTCATTTGTTCGTTTTGTTGATTATGATCTATTATTGTGATATAGCTCGGATTGCTAAAACTCGTAGCGCTGTCTTTTCGAAGCTCGTTTTGCCTGGGCATGTTCACGTAATTGTCAGGACCGTGAATGATTGAGGGAACGTAACTTTTTTCCATTTTTTCAGCTTTTCGATCGATGCCGTTCTCTCGCGATCTCGATGAATTGTTGGCGAAATTAAGTTCATTTTTTCCTTCCAAATCATCATTTTTCAAAGCCTGTCGTTGTTTGACAAACTCCGCTCTTCGCTGGTGAATGTTGATGGGTTTAAGATAATCGTTTTCCCCAGAATTAAGCATCGGCGACGCTTCAACTGCCTCGGAATCCGAATCCGAGTGGACCTCCGATTTTCCATTGTTGAAAGAACTACTTGGTTGGCAAGATTCTTTTGATTTTTGTCTTGAGTTACCGTTCGGTGAATTTACGTACTCGTGGCTCGACGAGAACAAAACGTCATGATCAGGCGCCGACATCATCATCAGGTAGTCGTTTTTACCCCCTTCAAGAATCGTTGTGTTCATGTCCAAATACGGAGCATTCAATTCAACGTAATGCTGCAAACAATTCGGAATTATTTACTAATTGTATTCAATTGACAAATATTTAAGATAGTTCGGTCGAGTTTGGCCAAAGTCTAATTTCATCTGTTATTTATTTTCATTTACATACAATTAGATTATATATAACTTTAATTGTTCAATAAGAAAATATTATAAACTGGTTTTAGGCTTCTTAAAAATATATCAATAATTATAATACTTGTAAATAATAACGATTGAATTTGACCAATGTACCTAACGTGGGTTATTACATATGACATTTCAACCAATGCTTAGAAGAGGGTGCTTTCGTCGTTAAGAAATTTTTGAATTTAGATAAAGAAAATAATTATAAGCAATAAAAAATGTATTCTGTAAAATAAAGAGTTTGCACTCGACCAAACCGCCATGTTATTTTCACTAATAACTTATTGTATTAGAAAGAAAGATCCGATGTATGCCAAGGATAGATGCCTCAAATTCGCATTAATTATAAAAATTAAAGAAAACCTTGTAGTAAATGAATTTAAATCGTTGATAAATAGCTTTCCTAGATCTCAATTATTACAGTGATACATTTTATGTTCGGCCATTAAACGATTAATTTTCCGTATATATAAATTGAAATTTAGATAGTTGGCATGCCATCTGAGTCTTATGCACTATAAAAATAACAAACTACATTATTTATTTATTGTTTATTTATTATTTAATTATTATTTATTATTAATTTATTAATTACGCCCAAACTACGAGAGAAAACGTTTTGAAATTTGGCAGACATATAAAGCAAAGTCAGCTCTCTCGATAAAATGCAAAAAAAGGCGTTAAATGTGAACCCTAATTGGACCGAACTACCTTATTATTAAATGCTTACCTCTTTCACGCTCTCTTCGAGCAAACTTCCAATACTGGAGACAAGACTCGTAAAACTTGGACGCAACGTTGGCTTTGCTTTCCAGCATTGCAGCATTATGTCATATCTGAGAATGATAATCATAAATAATAAATAATCATAAAAAATTTTTACTCAATATCTTCAGTAGTTTGATTAAGTGTTAATTTCTTCAAAATATCAATTTACAATAGTTTGATTGAGTGTTAATTTCTTCAAAATATCAATTTACATTTGCTTCGTTGCATATTCTGGTTGCTCCATTCTGTATCCCTCGATTAAGCGCTGATACTGCTTCTCAGCCTCCATTCCAGGATAAGGGGTCTTGGCGAGAGTAAAGAATTCCCAAAGTACAATTCCGAACGACCAGATATCCGACTGCGTTGAGAAAATTCGATCTCTGATCGACTCGATCGCCATCCACTTTATC
Organism: Cremastinae sp. A BG-2022a; assembly: GCA_030522545.1. NCBI lineage: Eukaryota > Metazoa > Arthropoda > Insecta > Hymenoptera > Ichneumonidae > Cremastinae sp. A BG-2022a. The sequence continues at coordinate 15,569 of JAPYYW010000554.1, forward strand.
GGCAACAGAGCATCGCCTTTCTTTTTATAATTATCGTTCTTGTACATAGTTTTTGCCAAGCCAAAATCACAAATTTTTACGATATTGTTCTCGGCCAGCAAAATATTCCGGGCAGCCAGATCACCGTGCAATACCTGCCATTATTAAAAAAAACATATATTTATTCAAACTTGTTTTCTTTAGTACAATATATTTATTGTGGAAAAAAATCTGTAAAATTTGATGTAAATTTCATTCCTACATTAGAAAAGACATGGGGTCTCTAATTTAACTTTTGCCTAATCTCTACTCATTAAAAAAAATCCAACGTGCACTGCTTTGGAAATAATGATCTTCATGTTCGAATCATTCATTTCGTCTTGCAAAAATTTTCAGGAATTATCTATTATGAAATCGATATTGTCGAGGACACGAAAAGATATCACCACTTGAAATTTTAAGATTTTCCTATTTTCGATTTTCGAAAAATCAGTCTGAAGGTCCTTGAACACGCTACATTTTCTCAGCTAACTTTTATTATAACTTGACTTGTACGTGTGATAGTGTGAGAAAAATTTGCAACATAATTTTCTACTAATTATATCCAATATACCTGGAAAAATATACCTGAATAGTTCGGGAATCGTAAACATTAAAAAAAAAAGAAAGAAAATTCGTCGAGCGTAACGAGGAAAAAAAATTTTCAAATTTTCGTTAATCCCTTGGTCATTAATTCCTCGGTCATTAATCCCTCGGTCATTAATCCCTCAGTCATTAATCCCTCGGTTTCAATGGTGATCGGTCAAGATCGAGTGAAAAACCGAACATCATCTTGATTGTTTGTATTTTCGACTGAATTTTGAATCAGTAGACCGATATAAAGTGTCGGGGTAAGACGTGTCGGGTCTCGCCAGATAGTTCGTTACCGAAAAACATTTCATAGAAATAATTCGACAAGTTCAATTGAGTGACAGTTTCAATCATTTTCAATCATACGAAACGTGAATAGTTTAGTGTTTTTTAAATTTATAATATCGTTTCAAAATACTTTTTTAAAAATGTCGGTGCGGATTAAACTGGTGTACAATTGATGTAAATAATCTCGATCCCGATATTTTATTCTACACGGTATAATTTTCATAAACGTATGTAGTCTTTTTCGAGGCTATTAAATTCGAACAAACAGTTTTTTCAAAAGTGGTTTTTGCATCGAATAATTGCATTTTTCGTCATAAATTATTAGTCCTATACATTTTTAATTATCCATATAGATTCAATGGTCCGTTTTTTAACTAGATTTAAAAAAATACAAAAAATATTGAGTTTTGTATGGTGTGGTGGTGAAGTGAAGTGCGTGGCCCAAGGAATATATTGAGCAGAAAATTAGGAAGATTCGCATCATCTCTATGGATCACCCTTAATAAAGCTGATTTCGTCAAGAGAAAGGTAAGACATCGCTAATTGAAATTTGCATGGATCTACGAGACCCAGCGTTACTCACCAAATTTCTTGAGAAATTTTTTTTTCGATTTGAAGAGTATTCGATCGGAAATTTCCCGTATATAACGAGAATGGTCATTATTTAGGGCGAAATCCAAGAATTCATATTGAATGAGCCAAAAAAAAGACTTTTGGATCAATTTTTTGAATTTTTCAGAAAATTTTACAGAAAATTTTGCGATCAAATATTCTATTTAAAAAAAACATGAAGCTCATAATCAATTAATCGGAATAGAGCGTATTATGCGAGGTATATGAAAAATGTCCCTAGAAGAATCCCAAAATATCAATTCAAGCACGTCGAGAAGGAACACGTGGTCGCGTTGTTGCTCGTAAAATAAAAAAAAATCGATCTAACCTTTCTGTGGCTTAAGTATTCCATTCCACGAGCGACTTGGAAAGCCCAGGATAACAGATCCTGAGTGCAGATGGGTTTTAGATTTTGATCCTTGTAGTCACCGTGATAGTTGGAACGCCAATGAGGCTGCGTCGAGTCGTTGCTAACGACGCACGAATCCGGGGATGATCCGACACCCTGGTAATCCGTTCCAGTCGTTGATGCGAGCAAATCGCTGTCAGGATTCGCCCTATACGAGCCTCCGCTGATACTGCGAGAAAATGACAGTGCCGTGTACTTTATTCTAATCCGGACGTAAAATAATCAGATCGGTATCGACGTAGTTACACAAACGGCATGCACCAGTTTCGCGTCAACGATGTTCGAGTGCCCATCAACCAAGAAGTACATGAAATTAAGTCGAAAAAAAACTCTCATTAGACCACCAACACCATTGTAAATATCAAAATAACAAACTTTTTTTTCAATCTGCCAGTATCGATTTTTAGTACTTTTAGAAGTATTCAAATTTTTTAAATTATGTGGATCTTTTATCGCTAGAAGCAAGATTAGTGCAAGTTTAATAAACGAGAAAATATTGTTAATCATTTAAAAAATAATAATCTAGAGTATTTAGGTGGTTTGGTAGAAACAATAGAAAAATTGAGTTACGTGCAAGCATCTATGTTATTTTTTTTAAGCAACATAAAGACATTATTTAAAACGTTTAATTGAAAAAGAATGTGTTATTTGATCGTGCCATTTAGAAGATGAACGTTCAAAAATACTTTGAAATTCACATTTTTCATAAAATTCAAGAAATTAACCGGAAGTAATGAGTTTACGCAAAATTTAGTCATCTGACTGTACAATTAAAAATTCTTATTCAAAGCTTTATAAAATGCAGAATACACTTGCAAATGATGAAAGCATTCTATCGTATAGTTTTTTTGCAAGAAAGAATTAAATTCTGCTTTTTGGCATTTATCATAACGTCAGCTGTAACTTATCTGTCAACATTTTTTACTTGCTCCATTTTACCAACTTTTTACACCTCACTTTTATTTTAAAATGTTACTACACGTTTACTTATTTTTATCAGAACAAAATTTTCTACAAACCTGCTATCAACAGGTAACGTTTTCATTTCTACTGTTATCTTTTCGTTGACAAATATTAAACTTTGACAAATGAGCAAATTAAATATCGTTCGATTTAGGTAAAAATGTAAACATTAATATAATCATGATTATGGTCAAGTATTAGGAGTTTAATAAAAAAATTTTAATACAATAAGTCTTATAAAAATAATAAACAAACTTTTGTTACAATCTTTAAAAAAATTATTTTTTGGCACTATGTGTTCTATAGTTTTTGAAACATTGAAAAAAATTTTAAGACTTGTTATGATTGTGAAATAGAACTTTCGGTTTTTCTTCCGAATCACCTTAATTGGGTAAATATTTGTTATTTATTTCACGCAATTAGTGAATATAAAGTTTGGTGAATGTATAAAAGTTTAGTTCATTAGTTGGATAAAATTTTAAATAAAAGCTATTCTTACCTGCTATTGCTACCAATGCTAGTATTTCGTGTGAGTATATCTAGGCCGATCGTTGGATCAAATTTTCCGGTATTTGGATCTATTTGGTCGATGAAATCCGCTCGATGTCTGAGTAGGTAATCGTGCAAGTTACCGAAGCGACAATATTCGACGATCACGAGTAATTCACCTACAAATTATTTACACAATAAATATATATTTTTTAAATCTCTTTTATTTGTAGATCTAAAATTATCAAAAAAATAGTACTTTTAAGTAATCTTATCATTATATAGTCAATAACAAAAAATTTTGCAACTATAGTTTTTCTTCATACGACGTTGTTGTTTACAAAATGATTCAGGAACGACGCTTTATGAATTGAAAGTTATTCAAGATAACGAGTACTTGCTCCGCAATCACGAAAAAAATTCTTAACAATTTTTCGAGAAATTAATTTAAAAAACTTCTTTGAGAAGCTTGATGGTTCAAAATATTCAGTTTTGAAAAAGTATTCAATGCTTTCTTTCATGGGATAATACAGCAAACTATCATATTTAACAATACATTTTTTTACTCCTACATGGTTAAACCTTTTAAAATTAAATATAAATAATAAATAACCGACGGAATGGGGTGCGCTGCCGGGGTATGGCTGTATGACTATCTCGATTTTTTTTTAGCAAAATGGCGACACGAGCACATTGAGAACAAATTTAGTTGAAAAATATTTGGTTGAAAATATTTTGTCGAAACAACACTTGTTTATTTGAAATAATTAAACTTCAGTTAAATCAACCAAGAATTTATTTCAATTTGCAAAATAATATCGTTGAACGTATTGAAATAAATATTTTGTTGAATCAACCAAATTTCGTTTTCAGTGAACCACAATAAATAATATTCAATCATCTAAAACAAATCCAAATCATGATTCATTATCCATACATCCATATCCAATATTCGTGACACAAGAGTGAAATCGACGTGTCATATAAAGTCGAATTTAGCGCGATTTTGTAGATATATTTTATCTATAATTCCAATGGAGTTTACTCCTCTGGGGTAGTGCCGGTTCGAACAGAAGATTGAAGAAAATTTTCAAAGAAACCGCGCGAAAACGAATTTTTCCCGAATTTTATTTTCGACATTTTTTTAAATTAAAAATAACACGATTTGGAAATAATTAGCATGATCTTACAGACAAGGATTGAAAATGCATTGTAGTATTTTTTAATCAAATCTTCAGTCATTTATCGCTCTCCAAAGTGAGTGGGGTTGATTACACTCCCAATGACTATTACGTCACAAAACTGAGGTGTGACTGGCAAGGGTTAAAAATAAAATTTATCCTCACGTTTTGTTATATTTTTCGTGCATGCTCCCAAGAGATTGACAACGTTGAGATGTTTTCCGAGATGCACCATAATTTTGAGCTCGCTCGCGAGAGCTCGGATGTATGTGGATTCTGTCGATCTTCTAACCATTTTTACAGCAACGGTCGAGACAGCTTCGTGCTCGCAGATTCCGTGCGCTTCGGCTTTCATAACAACGCCAAATGCACCGAAGCCAAGCTGTTTCCCGAATTTAAGCTTTTCACGAGGAAATTCCCATTTTCTGTCATATGGCAATAATTCAGCTTGATCGTCGACAGTCAGATCAGGATTCAAACACTCCAGGGCACCTTCTTCAAAATGCGTCAGACCTGCTTCCATCAATTGTTTACGAATCACCTGAAATGAAAGTAAAATCAAATAGAAAATGACCTATGTATCCAAGATACGTCCAATCTTATTAATTTATTCATTTTTACCCTTTCGCGATGAATTTTTATCGAGAAATAAATAACTAGCACAATGCAGAATATCACGAGAGCCACTATCGAGATTATCAAAGACTTTGATACTTTGTTTCCTAAAAGAAAAATAAAAGTAATATTTGATAAATTAGAAGCTTTAAGTATGCACGAGCAAAATAATTTTTACCTATGATTGTAATTATCTGATAATTTTCCACTTTGCCAAAACGATTTTTTGCACTGCAAACGTATTTCCCTGTTGAAGTTTCTAGCAAGTATTTTATGTGTAGCTCTTGATTTTTATGCAGACACATGTATTGATCGTCAGTTTTGATCTGTTTCTCATCCTAATAAAAAAAATTAAGTTATGATGCTCTTCGTAATAAAATATAAAATATTATAAATCGAAGAATAAATTGGGATTTACCTTGTACCACGTTATATTTGGTTTGGGCATTCCTTCTACAAAACATTTAAAAATTACGGTTTTGTGTCCTTCCGTGTTCAGATCCAAAGTGATTTCTGTTTGGTTCATATTCGTTTCCAAAATACGTGGCTTGACTGGGTCTAAAATAAATAAAAATTATATAAATATAGTAAAATACAAATAACAATCGATTAATTGTGTCCAGGAATAACTGGAGATATCATCCCTGATAAAAGTAAGTTTTTAAAATAATAAATTAGAGAAATGTTAACTTCATTTTTTTGTCATCTGGTAAAATTTTTCCTGTTAGCTCTAGAATAAATTGACAGTTTAGGCACACTTTTCGAACTATTTTAACATTTGTTTAAACAATGAAAAACAGTCTACAGTGATAAAAGTGATGTCACCATTTTTTTTCGTTTTCAGGGAAAATGTATGAATTTTTCACTAAAAATAATGCTAGAATTCCAAGAATTCAGACTGATAACTCTGAAATCGTTTAGTGAATTTTTTTCAAACTTGATACAATTTTTCATTTATTCTCGAACAACATGTCGAAAATGTGGCCATGTTTCACCCTTTTATGAATTACTCCAGTTCATTCTTAATTAGACTTACCTCGAATTTGCAAATTATACTCGAAATTATCGACAGAATCATCGCCAGACTCAAGATTTGCGACGCATGAGTAACGAGTGTTATTCTCACTTTTACTGACATTTTTTATTAATAATATCGATCGGTAGGTGAAATCTGTCACGCTCTTGGAAATTGAAAATTTACCTGCAAGAGAAGGATTCATTGTACATCCACTAGAAAATGTAGAATTTTATAATTTTCAGCTGGTTGGTCTGTGACAGTCAAACCCTAAAGTTTCTTCTATTTTTATGGTATTTGCCTGACGTTCAATATTAATTGAGAGTTTAAGTTTTGAGGCTCAAAAATTTTGTTTTTTTTTTCGTATAATGAATGAATGTTATAGATTTTTTAGAAAAAAATCGAAAAGGTTCCATTGAAAGAAAATTCAATTTTTAAGCTCAAAACAACCAAAAAGACACTAAATAATTTTTTTTTGTTCAAAAAGTACGATAAAAAATAAAAAATTTGACCTCCCATTAAGTTACGATATTTTAATTATTGTAGAAGCTATGACTATTTTAAGAAATTTACGAAATTTCGGTAGATGAAGGCCTAAAACTTGGCATAGACATTTCATTTTGCATCTATAACAACATATTTAAAAAATCGAAGGGGTCATTGTCAAACCGTTGAACTGAATTGCTCATATATTGGGTTGGCAACAAAGTATTGACTCACTTGGCAACATTTTCAACCCTAGGACCCTACACTACCTACTCTGGGGTTACGCTAACCCCATCACTTTAAATGGATGTAGCTGACTATTTATTGTAAGGAAGTTTAATTTTTTTTATTTCATCATTGAAGTCCTAAAAAATGAAATGAACTATTAGAAAAAGATTACATATTTGCTTTATATCGAGAAAAATGCAATTGAAAAAACAAAATTATCGAAATTCCAGGATTGTAAAAATTTTTTAAGGGTTGGGAAACCCCTGTGTAGAGTCGTAGGGTTGAACAGCAGCCTGCTGATTTCTGGGAGCAAGGCGTTCAGTCTCTGCCAGATAGATGGAAACAAATTATAAATTTAACCGATTTAATTTAATTATATTGTCAAATAATAGCTTTAAATCAAAAGTACAAATATTAATATTTGTGTCATTCGAAAGTGAGTCAACATTTAGTTGCCAACCCAATATTTACCGGTATTCAAAATTGGTCTATAGTGTTCGTCCAGCCAATCGACATTCGTGTAATTGTATTTAGATGCAGCGCAAATACGAACTACATCATCACCGACCGTAACTATATCATCTCCGAGAATACCGAATCCGCCAGGTACATCTGTAAATTGATTTAAAAAATATAAAAACAATTGCTTATTAAAAAAAACAATTGCTTATTAAAAAAAATAATTGTTTGATATAAAAACAATTATTTTACCTGAGGCATGAATGATATTTTCGTCTGAATCACAACCAAGATTGTTGCACGCAGTGCAAGTAAGGTGACCCGATGTTTGAATAATCATAGAAATTGTCGATACGTACGTTGTCCTTTTAGGTAAGATTGGCGCGCCCTGATTATTACAAATTTATTTTTATTCTCCCGAATTAAATATCACGGAAAACTTATTTTGTAAAATTCTACCTTGAGATCCACGAGTTCAGATCCGTCGTAAGATGGATAATTAGGAAGTTTCAGGAAAGTCCAACTTATGTTAGGAGAAGGGAACGACGCGACGTCGCAGTGAAAATCCTCTTTTTGTTCTACCATGTAGAAGGATTTTAGCTTTCGAAGCATTGGTAATGGTTTTGCTGGAAAAATTAATCAAGTTTTTCAAGAGCAAATTCTAATTTACACATTTTTCCATTAGCTCTTTTTTTTATTATTACTGGCATATTTTTTATTATTACCCAAAACGCTGAGAGTAAAATTTAGGGTCTCAAATTTTTCCGAGTTTGTCGCCTGAAGTGTGTATATTCCAGCATCGTTAAGATCTAACCGATTTATTCGCAAAATCGTATACGTTGGTTGTATTTCTATGGCGTATTTCAATCTCTCTGGATTTGTCCAGGATCCTGCTATCACGTTTCCTTTTGGATCAAGCCTACGAAAATATAATTTTTCAAATCCAGGGACGAAGTCTTGCCAAGAAATATTTACAAAAAATATTTATTTTACCATTTTAAGACCGGATGAGGGTAGGCATCAATGTTCACCACCCATTGAATTCGTTCTCCATATTTTTTTTCAAAATGCAGATCACCCGTCGTGCTCAAGTTTATATACTTCATTTCCGGATCTAAAACAAGTTTTTGAAAAATCAAAAATTTTTTTTCATGCAAAAGTTTTTGCATTAAAAAATTAGCATTTCAGAACATGAGTACAGTTGATTATTCATTATAAGCCTGATCTAGGGGACGTAAGAGAAATTTTTCTTAGATTTTTAGTGTCCCCATTAGGGACCAGTTCGTTTTTTTTTCGACTACTCCTCATAAGCCTGTTCATTTTTTTCATCATTGTCACGTTATATTTACGTTTAGTTTTCACTCGTAGCTTTCCAGTTTTTTAATTCGTTTTGCGTGCTCCAATAAACGTAAAAAAATCTACTCATTGTATCGTTAACTGGTAAATTTATTTAATAAATAATTATTACTAATAACTTTAATAACAATATATTATTTCATATTAATTTAATTATTTGCCACAATAAATAAACTGTAAATTTTCCATATTATTTTGTTTTTTTTCTTATTTTTAATTAATAATAATAGTAATAGTAAATTTCACCTTCATGATAGATTACTTATAATTTGCTTGTAATGTCTTTTCAATATGTAAAATTTAATTTAATAAATTACAATAGAATTTCTATACGTAAAAAATTTAGATTAGTTTTAGATCGCTTACAATTTGTTTGCAATATCTTTTCGACATGTAAAATTTAATTTAATAAATTATAATAGAATTTCTATATGTACAAAATTTAGATTAGTTTTAGATCACTTACAATTTGTTTGCAATATCTTGTCGATATGTAAAATTTAATTTAATAAATTACAATAGAATCTCTAAATGTACAAAATTGATGATTTTGACAGTTGTAGCGAATAGGCTTATACGGGGTAGTCCGGCATAAACTGCGAAAGAGTAACTAACAATAAGTGAAGTTGTTTTGAGTCGGAAAATACTGATTGAGAAGAAAAGGCTTATGACAGGTATTGGACTGTATTTAAAATACCAACCATTAATTTTGATGTAAGTTTTCGCAGCTTTAACGTCCGAATAACTTTTAATCATGCACACGTATTCGCCCTCATCTTCGTCAGTTATCTCATTGATAACCAACTCACAAATAACTGTTTCCAAATTGATTTCGCTCGGCGATTTAGACAAATCCCTATAGCTGTACTGTGTCACTCGATTGTCCTAGAAATCTTCAGTTTTAACAGAGCTTCGAAAAAATAACTTTCAATGAACTTTGGAAATAGAATCGTACTTGTATTGGAGTATTCCATTTGAAATCGTAGTGCAAATGCGTTTCGACCTCCACTGTACAATTCACGCGCAGCGTTTGGCCCCGCATCACGTGATCCAGGGCACGTTCGATGATTATCGGAGTCCTAAGAACGTGAGGTTCTGAAATAAATAATAATAATAATAATTAAAAAATTCAATGAAAGTTGGAATGATCGAGAACTGGAAATATGTCAAATGTATTGTATTAAAAAAATGTAGAAAAAAAATTAATTACGATTACTTACTTAAAACGTACAAATGGTAGGTTAATACCTGATCCTCGCCAGGATCATCGTAGTTTGGATTCTCATTTCGTGCTGTACACGTAAAATAACCGTTATCTCTGAGGGTGATGTTTTCCAGGCGGAAACCATATTTAGGATCGTAGGAACCGTCTTCGCTCGTGTGTAATTGCTGAAAAAGGAATGGCTTTTACTATTTTTATTTTATAAAATTTCTCTGAAAAAGAAATTTAATTGAGAAAATTTTATTTTTCTGGTTTAAGGGTGTAAAGTTGATAAAAAATTCCAATTTTTGTAATTTTTTATGCCTAAAAAACATGAATATTGAAAATGATGAATTTCAGTATCTCAAATAAAATTATGCATAAAATAAACTGAAATCAGTTTTTACGAAAATTATAAAAACTGTACAATGTTGAAGTATCTTCTAAAGAAATTATTTTCAAAAAATAGGTATGATCTGATTTCTTGTTTAGGAGAAAAAAAGCAGTGCAGTGAAAATCCCTTGTGTGTTTGTACATGTACAAAAATAAATTTTTAGGCCAACGAAATTGTTTATTATGTAAAATTTTATTATATAAAATTTCTTGTTATACACAATTTTATAATACGAAATTTTTTATTATATAAAAAATTAAGACTTTTTTTAGGATTCTCTAATGGCGATTAAAAGTGAAAAAAATTGAAAAAAAATCCAACTAGTCTTTAAAAAATCCTAATAAAATATACTAATAAAATTTTATCTTGTGCTATAATAATAATAGTTTTTATATTATTGAATTTAACTCACTTTCGCTCCATTCAACAGCACGACTTTGTGTTGGGGCGAAGTTACTCTGCAGGGTATGACAAATGATTCACCAACGCTTACTTGGAAATTTTCGAAGCTATCACTTTGCACGAAGTAAGAGGTAAAGGCTGAAAATAAATAAAAATTTAATATCTCTGATCAGCTAAAAAGTATCACACAATTAGTCTGCAGTTAAATAAAAATTTGATTCAAGCTGCTACAAAAGTTAAAAATACTCACATTGAACCCAAACGTACGTCCAACTGACCTCAGATTGGTTGAAAATTCCGGTGATAACTTCGAAATCATCTTCAGCACATCCGTACCATCCGGTATCACCGAAGACCGTTTTTTCCCTCCGAAAAATAATTCTGTACTCTCCATTGGTGATATCTTCCTTCAAGTCCACTTCCGAAGTTAAAATCTGTATCAGTGCATCAATGAAAATAAGTTTTAAAAATATTTTTAGTGATGTTCACTATACCACGTAAAAATGATAATTTTTATATTACGACTTTAAATGTTTGAATTTTTTTTCAATATGAATAATAAGCTCGTTCAACATGATGGACAGGTTTAATTTTGTTGTAAAACTATTAAGAATTCTACATATTAGAATGTTTCCATACTTATTTACTATAAATGATAATAATAGAAAAAATAACAAAGACACAAGATGAATTTTGAATTGCTAATAATATGAGTAATTTTTATGTGAATTTGAAGCATATTATTTTATTCAAATATTTTTTAAATAAAAATATAAATTTTAAAATAATGCGAAAAATCCTCCAGATGTTTAATTATTGGAACGTTTACCCTGTATAACTTTGTTTTTTCAAATTGTAATAAACTTACGGATGATTCATTCTTAGGGTAGAGAAATTTTATTTTTTTCGAACTTGTGCAGGTAAGCTCAAGAGATTCACCCTCATTAATAAAGATTTCCGGCTTCTTCGGTGAAAGTTCAGGCCTCGCTGTCTGGAAACCTAAAAATAATAATAATATATAGAGACAATATTTTATGTTATGTTTTTTCTGGTAATATAAAAAACAAATATTTCTTTGTTATTTTAAGAATTTCACTAAGTCGATATAAACATTATCTTAAATTTTTGTAAAACGCGTGTTTTCTCCGAGGACTGATATGGAACGAATCTCTGCAGTAAGCGGAAGTTCTTTCTTTCCTCTCGCGATAAGGAATTTTTTTATCAATGCTCCCCATTTCACGTAGAATAATTTTCAAGTGCAGAAATGTTAGTGATGCGTCGAAAATAATAATGGAAATTGTATGAAGATCTCAATGTTTATTTATTGACAATTCGGAGATTTGCTTGAAGAATGAAATGTGGTGATTTAAAAACGGTGACAAGTGGCCAAATTTTTTATTTGTTTTTTCGAAATACATGAAAAAATGGTTGTATCAAATTTTAAAATGCTCCATTAAACTGCTCCAAAGATACTATAAGTCTGTGAATTTATTAGATTATAAGGGTATTAGAAGAAAATACCAAAAATTTAACAAAGTCTCATAATATCGTCATACATTCTTAATATTATGCGAAATTTACAAAAATTTTCCATTATTCTTGATTTTGAACACGTCTTTCAGCATACATATTTTATCAGCAATTTGAGTATTTTTATTGTTTAAGGTAGTTCAGATAGTTCAATTAATATTGATTAAATTTAAGTCTAAATTATTAATAAAATTAATTAACATTTAATTAATTAACACTTACATTGAAAATATTTTTATCACGTTAATGTTCTAAAATGCTTTAAAAATTCAATCAACTGTCACCCACAGTGCACCATCCGTTTCCGGATGGCTGACAACGTCAAAAAAAAGTTTTTTAGTGTTTTCTTTTTTAAAAGCGCAGCAAGGTAATGTTTTCTTGAAATAAACAAAATCTGTGATAAATTTTCTTTATGATGGAAACTTTTCTGAAGCTCATTCACCGAATAGTATTTTTACGGTTTACATTATTGTGAGTTCTTCCATAAGGTACTGTGTTAAAAATCAAAATTTATGAATGAAATCCTATATTAAAAAAGACATGAGGCCTCTAATCGATTAATCGGAATAGAGCGCATTATGCGGAGCACGATAACTTATGGCTAATCTCATAAAAAAAATCAACGTGCTCTGCTTTGGAAATAATGACGTTGATGTTTGAATAATTCATTTCGTCTTGCAAAAATTTTCAGGAATTACCTATTACAAAGTCGATATCATCGAGGACACGAAAAGATATCGCCACTTGAAATTTTGAGATTTTCCTATTTTCGATTCTTGAAAAATAAAGCTGGAGGTCCTCGAACACGTTAAATTTTCTCACTTCATATAAAAAAATCTTGCAACACAATTTTTTACTATTCGCATATCAAATATACCTGGACAAATATACCTAAATAGTTCGGGGATCGTAAACATTAAAAAAAAGAGAGAAAATTCGTCGAGCGTAAGGAGGAAAGAAAAATCCCAAAATTCCGAGAATACCTGGACTATTGTTTATCCATGGTGATTATTCGTCGAGATCGAGTGAAAAACCGAACACGGTTTTGATTATTTGGATTTTCGACTGAATTTGGAATCATTAGGTCGGTATAATAAAGTGTCAGGTCTGACCAGATAGTTACCGAAAAACATTTTGAAGAAATAATTCGACAAGTTCAATTAAGTGTCAGTTTCAATCATTTTCAATCATACGAAAAGTGAATAGTTTAAATTTATAATATCGATTCAAAATATTTTTAAAAAATGTTGGTTCGGATGTATCCTACATTTAAAAAGAGATAAAGCCTCTAATCAATTAATCGGAATAGAGCGCATTATATGAAGTTATATGAAATATGCGTCTGGAAGAACAGCAAAATATCGATTCAAGCATATTGAATAGTTGCTCCTCATAATTTAAAATTTTGCCCCGCAAGAGGCTCCGAAAATGTGCTTATTATAATTAGGGTTCTATGAACTATCGTTAACCGCAAAAATTGGTGAATATTCACCGTACTTGTTCAAATAGCCGAACTACTTTAATACAAAATTTATGTAAAATTTTAACAAAATCCTTAAAAAATGGTTTCGTGGCTGAACTATACCTTAAAATTACAGTTTTCGACAATCAATATCTCGAATTCCAAGCGGTAAAGTCTCTTAAAATTTTGCAGGGAGTTTTACGTAACATCAAAGAAATTTTGTTTATTTTTTTTAGAAAAATATATCGTAAATTATTTGTTAATTACGTACGGGGTATACCTGGTATTGCGCTACGAAAGAAATGTCAAAATCTGAAATGACGAGGCAAACGATACTCTAGAGTACCGCTTGTCCGTCATAAACTCGGATAGCAGGGGACAAGTTCCCCCATCATAAATTATAGTCTTCCAAGGGTTCAAATTCTTGCTTCTCAAATCCTTCATTTTTTCTGTGTAAACTGATCCGGACGGTCATGCCTATTACCCTTTATTTTTTTTCTTTCTCTCATCCGCACATTTTAAATTTTAAGAAGGTATTAAGGTAGAAATCGCGTGACAGTCTATTCAGAAGTTGGGCTGTACGTATGTCAACTAAATGTAAAATCATCATTTGAATTTTTTTGACACGAAATTTTTTCAAAATTTCTACTGATCTTCTTTGACATCATATTAACATTTATGCAAAATTTCAAGAGGCTTCACCATATGTGGTTATCGAGATATTTATTTTTTAAAATTATCACTTTTGGCATGGGCTCTTATGAGAGATCAAAAAATGCGACGACTTTCAACAATTAATATCTCGATTACTAGATGGTAAAGCTTTATAAAATTTGGCATACATTTCGACATGACCTCAAAGAAGATTTATGCAAATTTTTAAGAATTTCTGTCTCAAATGATTTTACACGATTCCTACTTTAACGAAAGTATGAAAATGAATTGTTATTGCTATTGAATGTTTATTCTACGATATAGAGTAATCCAATTTTTTTATGACTACTTTTCAAGTACCATTATCGATAAAATAAGCGAAAAATATTCCAACAAAGTATTTTCGACATAAGCCAGAGTCTTACGAGAAACTGTTAGCATGCACTCTTGTATCGAAAAAAAAATTTAGATTTCAAAAAAAGTTAAATATGCATCTCAAATCAATGGAATTCTCTCATCATTAATGGAAATACTTTACATTTCCAAATTAGTATGTGTTTGGTAAAAAACGATTTATTTAGTCTTAAAAGTCTTTTACTTACTCCTCATTAAAATTTTTAAGTGTCACATTTTTAGAAAATTTAGAATTTTTTCTAAGAAAGTAATTTTTACTAAATCGGAGTAACTTTGGAATTTGATAATTCTGGGACGATGTTATGTAAAACAATTTCAAATTTGGTCCCATATTTTCTCATATACTTGGGATCAACATTGTAAACATTTATTTTATTCTCTTATTTTTAAATACATTTTTTCTACATCTACAAATGAAGATCTATTTTTTGTTGAAAATCACAATTCTTCGAAACTTATTCTCACAAGAATGCATGTCAAAATTTGGGATTTTAAATTCGTGGAATTTTTCAAGTAACGATCATTAAAAATCATTTACTCAACGATTTTATCTTGAATTTAAACATAACATGGAAAATCGGTATCTCAGCATACGCCACCATATAATAATCTCGTTTCTCTCGGCTGAAAATAAAAATTTTTATCATTCTGGGATTTCCTATCACTCCAACTCGACCACTTCCGGTCCGCCATCTTGTTTACGCGCAACCACACGTACTCGCCGAAGATGTTTCCGTCAAAATGAAATGCACGCGTGCCGCCGAGTTAATACATATACGAATTATGCTCCAATTAATCACGAGTCTATTTCAATTCACGTTTTCTTAAAACTCTGGGATGGGCGCGTTACAAAATTTGACAAAATTGACAAAGGAGTCTTTTTGAGCCCCAGATTTTTTTAATTTACACGTTTTTAAATAAATAGTAAAATTAAAAATAAAACTAAAAAGAAAATTAAAAAGAAAAAAATGTTGATAATAAAAAATGGACAAAGAACTTTCTAGGCTAAAACGTGAATTTTTATTTTCTAGAGTTCGAAGGGGACCCTACACGCTCTTTCAAGGGACTTGTTTAAATAAAAATTAAACTCAAAAGATTTTTAATAAAATTTATTAAGAGTTTTGAGTCTGTTCAACAAAAAATTAGAAAAAAATGATTAAGAAAAGTTGCTGCAAATTAAATGAAAACATATTTGAAATTCAAGGTCATCCAATTACAGGTCTACTCTCTATGTGATTGCACGAAAAAAATAATGATATTTTTTTGCAAAATGAGATCAAGCTTCTTTAATTCCATACAAAGATCAGTACCAAATGTTACTTAAATTAGAAAGCTTGATACTTATATACATATATATATTGTACAAAGTTGCAGCTTAAAGCACGTACTCTTATGGAAAATTACAGAAAATAGCCATTTTTAAAAATTGATATCTTAATGAGGAGCTTCCTAATCACCGTGAAATTTTTACACGATATTTTGGTGATTTTATTTAAGAATGTATGAGCAATATTTGTAAAAATATGAGAATTTTATTAATTTTTGATATTTTATTTTTAAGTATATGAAAAAATGTGCCAAATTTAAAATCGTTTTACTGAATGGTTTAAAAGTTATCAACCTCCACTGAATTTTTTAAAATGTTCATAGTAGTGTTCGTTTTGTATAAACAGTAATTTCAAAACGTTTTACTAAAATTTTTTAAATTTAATTGTTTAAACAATAAAAACTGTTTAAACTATTGTTAACATTTGCACAAGTTGACAATTGATAGCTAAACCAAGGCTCAAAAAACTGGGAACTTTTTAACAAAAGCCAGAATGTGGATTTTACGAATTTAACGTTATTAAAATTTTTGTTTGCTGAGATTGTCCATCCCATACATCCTTATTATGTAAGATTATCAAATATTTTCCATCATTTTCGATTTTGAACTCAACGCCCTTAAGGTAGTTCTATAGGTACAGTCAAATCAAAAGTTTTTATTTCAATTTACCTCGATACCATGTGGTATTTGAGCTTAAGTTTATTGTGAAAAGTTGTTGCAAATTGTTTCAAGAACAACATACTAAAAATTCAAGGTCATCCAAGGTGACTTTTACTTGCTACGTATGCATGAAAATTAAAAAAATCATAATCTCAGAATTTTTTTAACAAACTTGAGGAAGCTTCTTAGAAATACAATAAAGAGCTTTGCTAAATTTTAAGAAGGTTCATAATCTACATTTGAAGATATTTAGAATTGAAATTTTAGAATTTAACACGGGCTCTTATGGGCGAGCACTGAAAAATGAGATTTTTAACAACAAATATCTAAATTTCTACCTGGTATAACCTTTTAAAATTTGGGATGCATATTCGTAACATATCAAAGAATGAATGTACCGATTTTCACCAAAATCCTAAATAATCGATAAAACTATAGAACTACCATAAACGCATAAAATTGGAAAAAAATAAAATTCTTTATTCCAATAGTTTTCATTTGCTCCAACAGCAACTGTCAAACTGACAGAAAAAACGTAAATTACACATGAAACTAGTAAAAAAATTATATAGTAAACTCTCGGAGTCAGCTGATTATAGTTTCGAAAGAGAAAAAAATAGCAAGGTCGAGAGAGTAGGTCTGAAAGACGTAAACAATTGGCGTGTGGAGTAACAAAGCGATAGTTTTTAATAACTTCAGAGTAGTCAATACAACAACTATTTAAAAATTAAAATTATAAAAAAAAACCTCAATTTGAAGAAAGCTTTATTTTATTTATTTTTTCATACAAGATTAACTTCTATTAATGCATTTCAGAATAATTTTATGAATTAATGTATACTTTTAAAAATTAGACACAGTTTTTTGAACGAATACAGAAGAGGTTTGACACAGTAAACTGTCGATAATTCGATAAATTTTTCTTATTTGTTCGATGATCCTACTTTTTTTGTCGATATCATTAATAATACCTCCCTAGAAACATCATATCAAAAATTCATGTAATTCTCTAGTATCTGCACGTGTTAATTGCTCAAATGAATACTCATGCTCCGCATACGCGAAGCAAAATTACCATTTAAATTTGTCATTTTCAAATGTATTTTTCTTCATAGAAAGTTCGATAACCTACATAAATTACCATTTAATTTTGTCATTTTCAAATGTCTTTTTCTTCACAGAAAGTTCGATAACCTACATAAATTTAGTGCTTATTGGAAAGTTAATTTTATTTTCTATCGAATCGTTATATTTTCAAGCAATTCTCCAAATTTTGACATTCCGTTACAACTCTTTAACGTCCCGAGACGCGAGAAGTCACGTTCTCGCGGAGCGTTCGACGCGGAATGTCGGAATTGGAGGATGAAATTCCGTCATGCACTCACAGGTGAGCCAGACGGTGTTCTCCCACTCCGCGGAATCAAGATATGATTCAGCGGGCGTCGTGGGATGACCACGTGACGCGCGTACCATGCAGCACGGATTTAGCAAGCTGACGAAAAAATTTTAATGAGCGAGTAGTATACTTTCGACCGGTGAATTGGGTCATGGAGATTACGATCGGAGATGTCGGGCATCGAACGCGTTTACTATAATTATCGAAGAATAATTCGTACGACAAGAGAGCAGAATCTACCTTGACACGATCCGACGATAAGAAGGAACGCGAGACATGTCGCTACACGCATTTTTTCCTCGAATATCAGGACGCGTGCAAACAACCTCGGTTCGCGAACGTCGCACGATTAATTTACTCATCCGTTTGAACGTCGGATAAACAAGCCGTTGAACGAAAAGCGATCGTGGCAAACTTTCTTCGTGGCGAATTACGAATCGGCTTGTCGCAAGTCGCAATCCCGAAGAGATTCCGAGACAGAAAGTATAGACAGTGATATACGACGGGCAAAAAATGAACTAATTAGAAAACGCGGGATAAAATAAGCGAAGAGTCAAAAAAAAGGGGAGACGTCACCCGCAGCGTTTACGAAAAGCGGGTTCACGCACCGTTTCGCGCCGAAGTCACTTTGTTACTGAAGCGCGAAGCATACGCAGCTTAACCCCACCCAGAGCGGTTCGGCCGTATCGCCGATCGCACTCGGCGCTTCCAACATCGCTTCTCCATCTCCAGCAACCAGTTTACCGAAGCCGATGCTGTTGGAGAGAATGCGGTGTCGTCATCTCGCGACTAATCGACTTTTGAAAAAAAAAAAATACTCACGCTTTGGAGTGAAAAGAAAAAAATGGACGAATCGATCGAGTGGAAAAACTCTCATTCGAGAGATGGAATAAAAAAAATTTTCATGCCATTCATCGCGAATAGTCTTACGAAACGCGCGTTCTGTTATAGAATTCTCCGATATTGGATAATGAGAATAAAATTTCAAATTACAAAAATTACGCATAAATTCATGCTTCAAGGAAAAATGAGCATAAGCCAGTAGTTTTTATTATGCAAATATAAGGCAAAAAAATAAGATGTGTATGTTTTTTAAAAATATCCTTTTAAACTCCTCTTTCGAATACAGGCATCGATGGACCTAAGCAGCGTCCGCGCGTCCTCACCCCGACTCTGTTCACCACTTGACCGTTAACCTTACAATTGGCGTTAGCGAGGAAACGCAAATGAAAGTCACCGCGAAGCTTCTTCCAGGTCCGGCGTTAATTATTCATTTGGGTGATAGGGTGGCTCATCAATGAATTAAAAAACGGGAAATATAGATAAAATTTTGAGAGAATATTATTTGTGACATAGCAAACAAAATTTGAAAATTTTAGGGTCAGTTGCCAAGTAAATAATTATTGCAAACGAGCTAATTCAAATTTGTATTTTAGCAATGCTTTCAATGGAAGATTATTATATTTTCATCGAATATGACATTATGCATTTTGACAAAAACGGGAGATTTTGTTAAAAATTAGAGTACTGCAAGATAAAATCTCAAGCTTTCTAACGATATGTGATTAACTGGGTATTGCCAGAGAATTTTTGT
Source organism: Cremastinae sp. A BG-2022a (assembly GCA_030522545.1). Classification (NCBI taxonomy): domain Eukaryota; kingdom Metazoa; phylum Arthropoda; class Insecta; order Hymenoptera; family Ichneumonidae; species Cremastinae sp. A BG-2022a. The sequence goes on from JAPYYW010000554.1 coordinate 35,313, forward strand.
CTAAAATTTCATTTGAAAACGATCTTGCTTAAGAGTCTCAGAAACAATTTGACTATCGTGCGATAAAATTGATAAAACATTGAGCCGAGACGCGAAAAATCTGTCAGTATTGACTATTTGTAATATTATTAGTAATAACGTAATATTTTGACAACGCTAACTTGTTTTAAAGATAATAATGCAAATTTAACATTGTCGTTTGATTTAAAAAATTCAATAGTAAGCAATGGACCGTGAATTTAGAAAAAAAACCAATATTTATTGGTTATTCTGAATTGTCATTGATATTTTTCTAAAACAAAAAGAATAGTTCTGTTGTCTGTTGCTTATCAATAAAAGTAAAATGACATTTTATAACAACTGTTATTTATAATAAACTATGAATGAAGTGTCTATAGGAACATCATCAAAATTCATAATTTTTATTTACGTATATTATAATTCAAGCCCAGAAAGAACGTTTCAATTGGTTTCAAGGACGGTGCTAAGAATTCGAAATTTTACCGATGAACGCGCTAAATCGATAAAATATTTCTTACCTATTCGCGATAAGAGTTATCAGTAATTGATATAAAAAAATATACCAACTGCATTTGAATTTTTAGTTCACCATTGAAAACGTAAGATAGCGCAGTAATGTTATTCCGTTTTTCGTTCATAACACAAGCACACTTTTCTAGAGTCGCGTCAGTCGTCAGTGCACAGTAGAGGTTGTGTCAACTTTTTCTCATATATTTTTTGATGACGTTAGAGCGATGAGATGAAAAATTAAACAAATAATTCGTGTAAATACAAGTATAATACTGTAAATAAAGAATTTTTATTTAACTACGTTTCGTGTGATTTTGTAAAGAGCTCAAAATGTCCGAACGTAAAGTATTAAACGTGAGTAAACATTGTTCTGCTTTTTTTTTATACTTGGCCCCTATTTTTCGATATTGTTAAATTAATTATCGGAATGTTGTCGTTGGCAGAAATATTATCCACCGGATTTCGATCCCTCGAAAATCCCTCGGATGAAATTGGCGAGAAATCGCCAGTACACGGTTCGTCTCATGGCACCGTTCAACATGCGTTGCATGACTTGCGGAGAGTACATATACAAAGGGAAAAAATTCAATGCCCGTAAGGAGGACGTCGAGGGGGATGATTATTTGGGAATAAGAATATACCGGTTTTACATAAAATGCACTAGATGTCTTCAGGAAATATCCTTCAAGACTGACCCCAAAAATACGGACTACGAGATCGAAGCCGGAGCAACCAGGAATTTCATGGCCTTGAAGCTTGCGGAGGAGCAAGCCCAGAGGGAGGAGGATGAAGAGAAGGAGGAAGAGGCGACGAATCCTATGAAGCTCTTGGAAAAGAGGACTCAGCAGTCCAAGCAAGAATTAGAACTTCTGGAATCGCTGGAAGAACTCAAAGATCTCAACAGGCGCCAACAAACCATCGATTACGATCAGATGCTCGCTCAGTACGACAGCGAAGCGGCAAGGCAGAGAGCGCTGGATGAGCAGGAAAAACTGGACGAAGAGTATGTCAAGTCTGTATTTGGAAAACGCAAGTTGGACAATGCTGTCGTTAAGGAGGAAATTGTTGAATTGGTGAACGAAGAATCTTGCGAGTCGCGAAAAAAAATTCTCAAGACTGATGAGAAAAAAGAAGAAAGCGAACCAGCCAGCACTTGTGCCACGTCAAGCTCGTCGAATAATAAATTGGTAATTGTTTGTAAATCCACTTGGAATTGAAGTTGAAAATAACTATTTTTATCTGCAACTCTTTTTTTTTCATCCTCAGAACGATCTTGACAAAGCAAAGAAGAAGAACGATACGAAATCTAATAATAATCCTCGGACGTCGAGCTTACAGAATTCTTCACTTCGTAGCACTCTCAGTAAGCTCATTAAAAAAAAGTCGCCGGTCACAGAGAACGTCGAAACGAGCGACGTACCGAAAACATCGGAAAAATCCGTCAGTAATTCCAATACTGAAGAAACTAGAGGAAATGGGCTGTCGATGTTGTGCTCGTACTCGGATAGCAGCGAAAACGAGAGTGAATAAACATTTTGAATTCATCTCGAATTGAAGTAAGAAAAAATTTACTTTATGATTTATTTGTATATTTTTTTAACACGGCAGTTTAAAAAAATTACACAAATGAAAAGCTACTTTGTATCGTCGATGTCTTTATTATTACAAAATCTTCACAATGGCAGAAGTACAATGAAAAGTGATTTTCCAGTAGAAAATCAACGATGTCACGCGCACCCTCGAACCACGGATTGCACGTCGAATACATTTTTTTCGCGCGCTTCGAGACAAGGTGCAAATGGATGTTGGAAGAGAAGAGTTTGATTTTCGAGGACTCTTCTCGAGGCTCTGACATGAGTGTGCCAATTTGGAGGGCGTTAGAAAATTCCTTACAGGATGCTGAGCCATCCCCTGCTCCTAAAACACAAAACACAAAAAGAGAGAGAATAAATAGGGGGATCAAAACTGGAGATTGGCAAAGAAATTACGGAGCAGGTCTGTTTCAACGGCTTAGCCCTCCTGTAAGGAATAAATGATTTTTTTTTCTCAACTTCGAGGCACAAAGATCGACGAAAACGATCTCACTACAATTCACACAGTTCAAATGCAATGAAATATTTGAATCAATGTTTTTTTTTCGTTGGATTCGAACTATGCCAAATTCGAGATCGAAAACGACATTCAGGAGTATCTAGCCCGTTAAATCAGACCTCACGTTAAATTAACCAAGTTTTTTTTGGCTCGAATATTATAGATTTTTTAAAAAGAATTTTCTTGAATTGCCAGAAAAATGAGAGTCTGCGTAAATTGTTGATTATGATTAAGTGTGTAATATATGAAATCATCTATTTTAAAAAATGTAATTAAAGGAAAATATTCACTTGAATTGATTCATTTGACATAATTTTTTCTTGATAAATATACGTTTATTTTTTTTTCCGTTTAATTACGAGACGACATGAACGAAAAGTATTGTGACACAGGACGAACAACGGAATTTAAAAAAATGTTTAGATTTTTTTAATCGTGATTTCGAATATTCAAAATTTTCTCCTTCGTGAACTTTTTCGGGAATCGATTTGCATATCTGGATCAGAGTAATCGTATTTCGTCGAGGTTTTCTGACAATTCGGTTCCGGAAGATAATGTTCTCGATCGTTGGAATGAATTTTTCGTGATTTTTCAGGATTCTCGTGAATTTTAATTCGTCTTCGGGTCGGACTTAAATTGGAGTCCCTCCAGGGCTCATACGTCGGAGGACCGTTCGAGCTGGCTTCGAACATCCAAGGCTCGACGAGCCAATTGTAAAAGCACTCGTGTAACTCGTTTTTCTTCATATTTAAAAATTCCATGACTCTGTCGTCGTCGAAATTCAGGTCATTCGGTACAGGATAAACCCTGTTGTCGATCGTCGGACAGTTTCGATTTTTTCCATCGACTTTTCGATCATTTTTATAATTATTGTGATTGCAATCGCGTTTTCGTTCAAAATTCATCTCGTTTTGAGGGTCATCGATATTTTTCGGCCAAGGTTTTTGATCGCGCGAAGATTGGCAACTTTCTACATTTTTTGGCCGATTTTTCGACTCGTTTTGACAGATCGTGACGTTTTTTGGTCGATTTTTCGACTCGTTTTGACATATTTCAACGTTTTTGGGTCGATTTTTCAGCTCAGTTTGACAGCTGTCAACGTTTGTTGATTTTTTTTGTAATTTCGAATCGAGAAAGGTCAAAGTTTTGGAACGCAAAACTCGCGGTCTCTTCGCTGGGCTCTGGCTCGTCGGGAATCTTGAGACAGATCGCTCGTTCGCGAGCGAACTTCGGGACGATTTTTTCATGCTCGGATTATACGTCGAAAAAAAATCGCGACAGGGACTAAATACTTGGCTTGAAGTGCTTTTTGAATTTTCGGGCGTAACGTACCGATGGCTCTTTTTGTAGTGGATCGCCATTTGGAGCTGGGCTATTTTTTTCTCGAGTCGCGTTCGCTGCTCCTGCGCTCGCTCTTGCTGAATTTCCATCTGCTCGACCAACTGCTCCAGCCTCGTTATTTGCATCTGCTTTGTCTCCAATGTCGAGTACAATTGCTGAAGATTTTCCGCGTTCTTCGCCATTTGCTTGTCCACCTGCGAAACATTTATTCTAATGCATGACACTCTTGGAATTACAAAAAAAAAATTTAACTGAACATTTTTTAATGAAAAGTCAGTTTTTTCGATTTTTCATTATGAATTCTTGGATCACGCCCCGAGTAATTAGCATTTTCGTTATCTACAGGATATTTCTGATCAAATAGGCACTAAATATCGAAAAAAAAAATTTCATAAAATTTGGTGAGTCACACAGAGTCTCGTACATCCATGAAAATTACAATTTGCAATATCTTTTTCTTCTCTTGATGAAATCAACTTTATTAAGGTGGCTCATCAATGAATTAAAAAACGAGAGATTGTATATTTAAAAAGACATGAGGCCTCCAATCAATTAATTGGATTAGAGCGCATTATGTGATGTTGTATGAAGTCTGCGCCTAGAAGAACAGCAAAATATCAATTCAAACATGTCAAAAAGAAAAAAGCGGTCGCGTTTTTGTTTGTGCTTCAAAAATAAAAAACAAAAAGAAATTCTAAAAATTTTGCGAATTTTAAGAATTTAACGAACGAGTCTTGGACGTGAATAAATATACCTGAATAGTTCGGGGATCGTAAACATTAAAAAAAAAAGAGAAAGTTCGTCGGGTGTAACGAGGAAAAAAAATGCCAAATTTTCGAGGATTTATACCTCGATTATATGATATCCATTGTTATTCATCGAGATCGAGTGGAAAAACCGATTAAGACCTTAATTGTTCTGGTTTATGACGAAATTTGGAATTAGTAGGTCGGTGTAAAGTGTCGGGGTAAGACTTGTCGGGTCTCGCCAGATAGTTCGGTACCGAAAAACATTTCGTAGAAATAATTCGACGAGTTTAATCGAGTGTCAGTTCCAATTATTTTCAATCATACGAAAAGTGAATAGTTTAGTGTTTCAAATTTATAATATTGTTTGAAAATACTTTTTAAAAATGTCGGTGCGGATGAAAGTGCTGTCCAATTGATGCAAATAATCTAGATCCCGCGATTTTATTCTACATTCTATTATTTCCATTACATTAAACGTATGCAGTCTTTTAAATTCGATTTTTCATCATAAATTGTTAATCCTACAAATTTCCATTTACCCATATATATTCGATGGTCCGTTTTTTTAATTTGATTTAAAAAAATACAAAAAATATTGAGTTTTGTGTGGTGTGGTGAAGTGAAGTGCGAGACCTATGGAACATATTGAGCATTAAGGAGATTCGCATCGTCTTTATGAGTCACACTTAATGATTTCGTCAAAAAAAAAGGTAAGACATTGCAAATTGAAATTTTCATGGGTCTACAAGATCCAGTGTAACTCGCTTAATTTCTTGAAAAATTTTTTTACTTTTAAAAGCCTTATTCGATCGGATATTTCCCGTTGATAACGAAAATGTTAATTATTCGGGGCGAAATCCAAGAATTCATATTGAATATGAGCCAAAGCATTGACTTTTGGATGAATTTTTTCAATCTTTCAATATAAATTCTTCGATTTCGCCCCGTATAAGTAACATTTTTGTTATCCACAGGAAATTTTGCGATCAAGTATTCTATTTTAAAAAAGACATGAAGCTGATAATCAATTAATCGGAATAGAGCGTATTATACGAGGTTATATGAAAAATGCGACTAGAAAAATGGCAAAGTATCAATTTATTATTTGTTATATAACAAATAAAACTTAAAAATGTTAGGGTCAGTTGCCAGGCAAATTATTGCAAACGAGCTAATAAAAATAAGTATTTTAACAATGCTTTCGTGGGAGTTGATTATATTTTCATCGAATATGACACTATACGTTTTGACAAAAACGGGAGATTTTGTTGAAAATTGGAGTACTGCAAGATAAAATTTTAAGCTTTCCAACGATATGTGATTAACTGGGTATTGCCAGGGAATTTTTTTTTCATAAATTTAATTTGAAAACGATCCTGTGTAAGAGTCTCAGAAACAATTTGACTATCGTGCGATCAAACATTGAGCCGAGACGCGAAAAATCTGTCAGTATTGACTATTTGTAATATTATTAGTAATAATGTAATATTTTGTTTTAAAGATAATAATGTAAATTTAACATTATTGTTTGATTAAAAAATTCAAAAGTAAAAAATAGGCTGTGAATTTAGAAAAAAAACAATTATTTATTAGTTATTCTGAATTGTCGTTGACATTTTTCTAAAACAAAAAGAATAGTTCTGCTGTCTGTTGCTTATCAATAAAATGTCAAATTACATTTTATAATTACTGCCATTTATGCTAAACTATGAATTAAATGTCAATAGAAACATCATCAAAATTCATAATTTTTATTTACGTGTAGTATTTTAAAAGATTACGATACGTTTTATAAAGTATTTTTGACATCATGATTTTGACTAGCATTGTCACTGATGAGCCACCTTATTGTAATGAGCTTTAAGGTGGAAAAAACTTTTCATGAGTTCTAAGATTAAATTTAAAAAAAAAAATATTTTATCGCTGCACGTACCTGCTCTTTGCTTTTTCGTTGATTCTTCTTCTTCAACCCCAAAAATCCACCCTCAGGTGAATCTGATTGGCTTATGAGACTTAGAACTTCGTCTCGGACTTTCAAAACGTCGCTGCGCTCTCTGATAACGCGATCTTGTTCTTCGATCTCGAGCTGCTTCTGATTCAGAGCGATCTCGAGTTCTTCGTTACGGTTCGTCAATTCGCGAACGTTTGCTCGTAATTCTTTCACCTGCTTATCGAGAACCGCGACTCGCTCGGCCCAGCACGATTTTTCGTTGTTTTTCAACTGCTCGAAGCCGCGTGATTTCGTTTCGGTCAATTGTTGATAAAGATTTTCATTCTTCTCTTCACTAAAAGAAAAAACAAATGCCGAAGCTTATTTTTTTTCGTAAGAAATTAAATTTAAAGTAATTATATACAAAATTGTTTCTTTTGGCTTCTTTTCTATTCTTTTTATTAGAAAAAAAAATAGAAAGCAATTAATTTTTTACTATTGATTAATATAGTGGCTCGCAAACCACTCGGTACGTGAAAAAAAATGAGAAAAAATTGATTTTACTGTCTCGGCACAACCACCTTAATTATTTAAAATTATAATATTTTTAAATTTCTCACAAGAGCCCATGTTAAAAGTGGCAATTAAAAAAAATAAAATTTCGATTAATACGGTATAAATCTTCTTTAAGTTTTGTATAAATGTTTATAAGGTAAACGTCCCAATAGTTAGACAACTCAGGGTTTATCACACTTTATCTTTATTTAAAAAATATTCAAACAAAAAATCTGCTTCAAATTTACATCTAAACTATATTATCTGATATTTTAGAAATTCAAAACTCGTTTTATGTATTAATTTTAAATAATATTTCTAGTAAATAAATACTTGAACGTTTGAATATATAGAATGTCCCATTAGTTAAACAGAAAATCGATCCTGTCTCTAGGCTTGAGCGAGTTTTTTCCAATAAATTAACGTTATTAAAAATGCACTTCTTCGTATAGGAAGAATAATCCGTATAATTATATTGATAAAAAATAATCGAAATATTAAAAATAATATACCAAAAATTGTTCATCTATTAGGACATGTCCATCTATTGGGACGTTTACCTTATGACGTCAAAGAATATCAGTATAAATTTTGAAGAAATTCTGTCTCAAAAAAATTTAAGTGATGATTTTACATTTAGTTAACATGTACAGCCAAACTTTTGAATAGACTGTCACGCAATTGCTACCTTAAAAAATAAATAAAATAACGTACTTACAGAATTTTATATTGAACATGAAATTCTTGCATCTTCTTGGCTAATAAATTGATAATTGCATCGTGTGTTTCGCTATCATCGTCAAGTTTCTAAAAAAAAAGGAAAGAAATTGGAATCGAGTATTGGAACAAACGATGAATGAAATCTTTTGAAGCCATTGACAATGGACTATTTGAAAAGATACGAACCGCGTCATTTTGATCCTCAAAAAAACTTGAATCAGCCACTCTTATTATTTCTTCTTTCTGACGTCGAAGAATCTCAATTTTGTTATCACGCTCTATAAGCTTCAAATGTAATTCCGTGATTGGTGTTTCCTCTGATCCCAATTTTCTATTCTGTCTGAATTTTTTATTTATTTATTATATTTTATTCGTCAATTATTTTCTTTTATGCATTATTCATTTTTACACTTTCAAATTCTTCGAAAGGGTAAAAATAAATATTTTTACTGTATACACTTTTAAAAGAATTTGCAAAAACATTTTTTTTACACTTTTAGCAAGAGTATAAAATTTTTTTAGAATAAATACGTAAATATTAAAGTGAGTAATAATTGAAAGAATTGAATGAAAAAAAAGTGTAAAATAAATTTTATAGAATGTGTAAGGTTTATGTCTTGAAAAATCGTATTCTTTGTATACTTTTCACGTTCTTTTGCCAATTCCGAATTAATCGCGTTCAATTTATCCGTCATCGATTTGATCTTCGTTTCGTTCTCTTTTTCCTTCGCCGCAAGATTTTTCTTCAGATCGATCAATCTGACGGAGATAATAAAAAATATTTAAAAATTAATGCGTAAGCTTGAAAAAGAATGAATTAAAAAATAGAAAAAAATTAACGAGCCTCGCTTCGAAGCTGTCGCGTTGTTTCTCCGTTTTTGCAAGCAAGCTCTGGCTATTTTTCAAACTTTTTTCCATGTCTCTCAGCTGCTTTTCGATTCCTAATTTCTTTTGCCTCATTTGGCTCTCCTGGCTCTGTAATTTCGTTTTTTCCGCGTTAGCCTGCCTCTCCTCGATTCGCAATTTTTGAATTTCCGCTTCAAGGGCGCTCTGGCGTTCTCTTAACTGCGCGTGCTCGTTCTCCAACGATTTTTTTTCCTTTTGGCGTCTCTCATCGACGCTCTCCAGCTCGCGAATCTTTTCCCGCGACGTCTCGAGCTCTTTTCGAAGATTTATCATTTCCTGGATAAGAAAGTATTAACGATACTCACTAGTCAAACCAGATACTGCTTGGCTAATTTCGAAATAAACTTATTTCGATATGTAAATTATTGATGCAATACAGATAGTTAAAAAGCGATTTTCATTTTTAGATTGTAATTTAACTTATAAATGTATAATTGTCATACCCGATACTATCATTAAATAATTCAATGAAAAGTGCGATGACCATATATTTTTATGGTAAATAATTAAACCTTACGCGCTAACGAATACTTGAGATATTTTAGATTATTTGAAAATCCACTCTTAATATTTTTTTTTTGATAAAATAATGTATGCTGACGATTTCTCATAAAATTCTGGCTTACGTTGAACATACTTTGTCGGGATATTTTTCGCTTATTTTATTGATAATGCTACTTGAAAGTTAGCCATTGAAAAAATTGATTAATATTATATATCGTTAAAAAAAATCATTATTGTATTTTCGTTAATACCTCCTTAATATCGTTAACGAAAGCAACACCGCATCGTTTGGCTTCCTCGACGCGAGATTCCGGATCGGAATTTAAAAAAAATTTGCTCCGAAGACTCTCCAACAGCTTTTTTGTCTCCTCCTTGGCGTCAATATCGTCTTTTCCCTCTTTCAATTTTTCCAGAAATTCCTGGAGCTCCGATCGCTCGCTCAACATTTCCCGACACACTGTCTCATACGTTGACAGCAATTTTTGAAGATTCGTCGAAATTTTTGCCACGAAATTGTTCGTTAATGGTGAGCTTGAAAAAAAACGAACAGTCTCGCTGGTTGTTAAGAAATTGTTGAGAATTTTTCAAAAAAATATTTATTTTTAAATTTTGAAGCGAACCTTAGGTTTAACGTTTCTGTTTCACCAGGTTTTCTACTCTGATGTGGTGTCTTGTTGTTCGGACTTGAAGCACCTTCGTAAGTCTGGGCCACATTTTTTTGCTGCGGTTTTTTAAAAAAATTTATTAACATTTGTAACTTGTAAAAATTCGATAAGTTCTAACAGTACAGTCAAATCAAACGTTTTTTTCTTAATTTAATGTAATTTTTTACCTTAAGTTTATTAATAAAAGTTATTGCAAATCGATTCAAGAACAATATAAATAAAATCATGAATAATAATGAGATTTTTATTAAAAACTGAGGAAAATTTCTTTGAAGTACCATAAAGAATCGGGCAAAATTTCAAACAGCTTCACCATCCAGAAGTCAAAATAAAAGAAAATGCGTTAAATCATGCAATTTTCAACTCTAAATATCTTATTGACTTTTAGATTGTGAAGATTCTTAAAATTTTTTGTAGTTCTTCAAAGTAGATCAAATAAATTTTTTCTAGTTTAAAAAAAATCGTAAATAATTTTCCTAGTTTAAAAAAAATTGTAAATAATTTCTTTTATAATTAAAAAAAAATCTTGGATATGACCGTAACTATATGTAGCTATACCTTAAAAAAATGGTTATTTTTATAATGATTTCGCAATTTTTTGATTGGTGTTCAATAATTTGTAATGATTTGAGATAACTTTTAACCGACAAACCTGTTTTTCCGTCGTTTCTCGTTTGGCGCTCAAAAATCGCCTTTTCGCCTTCGGTAAGTTTGATTTTTCTAAATTCTGCTTGCTAGAACTCCCAAGCGGTTTTGGTGATCTGTTGGCTCTCGGAGTATCGAGTCTGCTCGGAATTTTCGTTGGGCTCTGAGATCTGGAGAGACGTCGGGCGCTCGTCGTAGGAGTTTCGACGATCGACGCCTCGTCCAGACTCGTCGATGCGCCGATCGGAGTTGAATTTTCATTAGGATTCGTCGTCGTCTGTGAACGACTCGCGTGAAAAATGTTCATAGGAATTTTGCTCTTGAGACAAGCAATCGCTCGCGGATTTTTCCAACTTTTTTCACATCTTTTCGTCTCCCTCGCAGATTTTGCTTCATAGAAATAGGGTAACGATTATTTAATACTTAATTTAATTGAAAATTAGAAAAAAGCATACCGCGAAAGAAAATGTCATCCGTTATAAATATTATTTGTTATTTTTCATTATTTTATTGTTATTACTTAGTTTAGAGTAAACACGGTTCTTACTCTCGTTCTCCTCGATCGTTTGCTCCTTAATTTCCGTCGTCGACATTTTTTCAGTTAGTCGCGACCGCTCTGGGACCACATCTGCCAAAATATTGTCGACGCGATCATTCGGTTCTCAATTTATCTTTTAATCAAAATAAAAAAAAAACCCGCGCTCGTTTCTACCACGATATGATTACTACGATTTTGAATGACAACCCGTTGAGGCTCCTGCTTTGATGGACAGCCCCCGCATAATGCACGACGAATGAAGTTGAAGAGAATCAAAAACAATTGACGTTGACGTAGTTCTATAGCAAAATTATATTTTTTTAGAATTTCGTTTAAAATTTGGACAAACATTCTTTGATATCATGAACATTTATAGCTGACAGCAGCCATGAATCTTATATTATCTCCAAAACGAGGAATTTTGATAGATCATTCCAAGTTTTCAATAATTAATATTAAATTGTTTATAGGGTTAGAGAAAATTCGGTAGAGATTGGTATTTTCAATATTTTTCGCTTTCTAATAAAAAATAATTTAACTACTCACGATTTACGCGTCATTAAGAATTAGATGCTGAAGTTTCGATTTTATTAAAAAAAATTTTCGATCATTTGTTTTTTTGCAACTGCTACCGCACAAAGTTAGCTGTTATCCCAATCATAGGTATTATACAGCAATTGATAAGATGTCAAATTTTTTTGACAAGTTCAAACGTCAACTTTTAAAAATAAGTCAAATGGCCCCAAGAACAGTACTCTCGTACTGTAAAAAATGAGGCACGTACATTTACAGATTACGTAATTGTTGAGGAAACATTGATGAAACATTCTTTGGGACAGCAACTTGCAGAGGTTTTTTGAAAACTTGTTTAATAATCGTTTTCCTCTTCTCTAAACACAAATAATGTAATTTTATCCGCTGCTCTGGTTGATTATTGCTGTTATCGCTTAAATATTTTTTTATTAATGATTTTTCTTTTCATTTGTTCCATTTCTCGTCACTTTTTTCTTCTTTTTGCTTGTTCTACTTTTCGGTTTTCCTCAATACCTCACTTGATTTTAAAATCCAAAATCGCAGATCCAGCCCTGGTACATTCATTATCCTTGAACAATGTTCGAATGTGCTCAAAACATTTTGCGAATGAAAATTTTGTCAAATTCGGGAACAACGGCAAATTTTCTAAAAGCTGGTGCGGTGCCTGCTAATGACGATTGTGCTGAATCGACAGTTTTTCATTTACCATCCAGAAACTGTGGATTCGATTTCTGACTGATTACATTTACAAGATTATAGTAACGGCGAATTCCGAATTCCATTCAAGGTTTTTCGAAATCTGACATCTTCGTAATCTGTCCTTTTTTTTTGCTTTTTAACTTTTTGCTCATGTGAATATTGCTATCGCTCGTAAACACCCCCACTTTATCCTTTGATTTTTTTTAATACGGTGACTATCAGCTGGTATAACATATTGGGGGCGTAATAATCTTATGATTATGAAAAGGATCAATAATTTGTATTATTACAATTATCACTGTATTTATAATTATTGTATATTTTTATTTGTACAAATGGGCGAAATATTGTCAGAACTTTTACTAGACTGTATTAACAAAAAATTAAAATTAAATGAAATATATAGCAATTGTCAAATAATTGCTACGTCCACTGATAAGGAACTCTTTTTTGAACAACTTTGGCTCATTCCTTCAATCTCTGTGAATCCAGTCGTGACGGTTGATTGCACGCTTTCTCCTATATTTGATTCGAATCTCGTTAGATCCGTGACCGAGGACGGTATTATCTCTTTTTTAACGAACCTTTTGTGCACCAGATGCTCGTGATCGCTGTGGCCACTTTTTGCATCTTCTTTCGAACAACACTGAGAATCCTTGCAATTCGCGCTTTGACAACGGATCAAGCAGGGACTTTGTTCGGCGATTGGTTTTACCTAAACAAAAATGAAAACGAAAAAATTAGTGACAATTTAACTCTCCGCTGATTATATGAGTTATTTTAGACACAAGGGACTTTTTATTCTTAAATATATCCCTGATAGGGGTGTGCGAATATCGTTAGAATCGAATCGAATCGAATATTAATATTCGATTCGAAATTCAAATCGAATAATTCGAAATTTTTTTAATAATTCGAAACTTTTCGAATTATTCGAAATTCTTCGAATTACCGAATTATCACTGGATTTTCGGTTGTTTTTAATTCAAAGTTCATTACATCATGCATCAAAATATTACATTTTCGAATAATATACTTTTTTATTTATAACATTAAAAATAAATTACCGATTCAGTATCGTATTTATTATTTTTGAACAAAAATTTGTAGCAAATTTTTAAACGTTGTATTTTTGATAATACTTTATAAATAAAAATGTGTATTATTTGTAAATTTTATATTTTAGTGCCGAACATAACAAATCCTGAATTCAAAACACTCAAAAATTCACGAATAATTTAATAATTCGCGAGTAATTCGAATTGAATTTTTTAATTCGACATTTTCCGAATTATTCGATTCCAGTTTCAAATTGAATATTAATATTTGATTCGAATCAAATAATTCGAAAGTTCGAATTATTCGCACACTCCTACTCCCTAATTTTTGAAAGATGGGATTTTACTCTTGCTTCTAAAAAAAGTTAGTAGTGAAGGATACTTTGAGCCCAAGTGGCAGCTTGATCGAGCAGCCTTTCTTCAGATAGCAACGAAAAACGAAATTAAATCTTGCATAGGTCGAAAATGACTCATACCGTCGACGGTATAAGCTTTTTGTCATCATATGTAAAGCTATACTTTCGTATTTATGAAGTGTCAGTTTTTTTTTATTTTTTCGCAAGTTTACGTTGTTGTAATTCATAAATTTATTTTATGATGTAAAATTCCTTATTTAAAATTATTTCATATAGTGTTAGCAGTACTAAAAAATACCCTTTCAGATTGCAAAATAAATATATTGTTATAAATGAGCAGAGTTGGGACATTTTTTTCTAAAAGAACAATATCAGCTGTGAATACGTACAAGAATTTTTGCTTTAAATTAAACAGGAAAAATTACGTGTTTTTCGTAAAACACCTTTTTTCCCGAAGGTGGAAAATTTATTTAAAAATAAAACAATGTAACGACTATAAAAACTATATAAGACCTTAACGTATAGAATAAACAAAAGAGTGGGTCAGAGTTATTTCACATGTTTTTCTCTCTAAATACATGAGATATAAGCTACATATTATTATAATAATATACAAAATTAACAATACAAAATTTATTTTGTTAATTTTATACAATATTTTGTACAAACTTTTATACAAAATTAACAAAGTAAATTTTTATTGAATAAAAAGAAAAAAAAATTTGACGAAATCGAAAATCAATTTACCTTGTGAAATTCGGGCTGAATCGTCACTTGGGTTATTCCAGTTTCGATGAAAAAGTTCGTTATCTTGTCGGTAATCCTCGCGTAAACCATCGGATCTAGGAATATTATGTGGGCCGAACAAATGACGTTTTCTCCCGCCAGATGCCAGACGTGGAGATCATGAACATTTACAATTTCGGGAAATACAGCCAAGAGCTCTTTCTTCAGCGAGTCTATATTTATGTGATTTGGAATCGTTTGCAAGAGGATAAGACCAGATTGCCTCACTGATGAATTATAAAAATAACCAAAAGATAATTAATATTTAAAAAAAACAGAATAATATATAAAAACAAAAAAAAATTCGTAAAAAAAGAATTCTTTCCAGACTGGTATATATATATTTTTTTAAAATTAACTTCATTCTACTCACTGTATGGATAACTCAAGACGAGAAGCAAAATCGCGGAGATAATAGCGAAAATAGGATCGACGAATTTAGCTACGTAAGCATCGGAGAAGTATACGATTATCGAAGCTACGACAACTAAGAAACAGCCGAGAACGTCTCGCAGCATCTCCCGTAGGCTTTGTCGTTTCGGTAAAGCCAGATTTCCACGTTTTGGTACCGAAGTCAATTGCTCTTCGCCTTCCATCACAATTTTCGTCTGCATCGTTCTGTGTAAAGCATTATTTAAAAAAAATTATCTTAAATTATTATTCTTATTAAAATTTAAAGAAATTAAAAAATTGAAGTTAAAATATTATATTTATAATATTATTTTTAATTATTACATAAAATTAATTTAGTTTTGAAAATTAAAATTAAAATTAAAGTTGAAATTATGTTTAAAAAATTATTTTAAAAATGTTCGTACTTTTGTAAGTGTTATTAGAAAAAAGTTTTAATGATATAGTATTAAAAGTGATCAAAATTTGCATGGGCCATCGACCATTGAAATAAATAATTTAATTTCAACATAATATTTTGATATGGATTTAAAACATGATTAACTTTTAGATAGCGAAGAAGAGTTACGGTCAAATTAATTGATAATCTTAAAGATTCATATGGAGTTGAAAAAAACGTAGGTTATCGAGATAATTATCGAAATATTTTCAATTAAAATACATGAATGTATGAATGTTCAATTTGACAAAACTGAAAATGTCAGCTGAAAGCGACGATATCTACTGAGGAACTTTCAATTTCTCACGCGTTTTCTTTATTCGTTGAAAATATTTTTAGAAACAAATGACTTGGAACATTAAGTAAACAATAGTTTAAATATTTTTCCTTAAAGATAGTCAATTATCTATATTGACTAGCAATTCGACCTATAACAATTCGAAATAAATTTTTAACCCTTGGAAGGGTTAAAAGCAGAGAAGCAGAGAACTTGGTATATTTTTAGGCTTGGGAGTATTTTAATTGACGATTTAAAGAGTACTAAAATTTACAGTACTTTTTTGAGAATTTGTGAAAAATACATTTCTAAGTGTATGCATTTTTTAAAGGTGACAATTAAAAGAGTTTTACTAAAAATTATTCTCATTTAATTTTTCAAATAATTACAATGTTAAAATTGTGGACGACAAAGTATGCAAATTGACAGTTAAGAATTTACTTTTTGCTGAGATTGTATGATCTGTGCATCTTTAAATGGAATTTTCAAATTTATTATAGAAAAGCTGTTATCCAGAAAAGTATTTGAAAGAAATATAGAAAAGACGAGGATTTGAAAAAAAAATTTAGTTTTCCTTAAAATTTAATTTTTTTAGTTTTGATTGTATTCCGTGCGGATAAATTAAATTTTTTTTCGAACCTTTGCAAAACGACGTCCCCGTTTTTATTGACATGGAGAAAAATGCCCTGATTAAAGGTGTATCCACCAATGATGACGAAGCAAAGGCCATTTAGTAGAATACCAGACATTCCAATGCACATTATGACTAGGGGATGATGCATCTCATCGAGATGATCTATGTGGACGAGAGTTTGGAGCGCCTCGACGAGGAGCGAGAAGCAAAACGAAGCAAGCAGAACGCAGCAGACGAGCATCGTCAGAATATCGATTCTCGCCCAACCGAAAGTATTTTTCATCCTTCTGTCGGAACATGATTGCTGATAAAACGATCATTAAAAAAAGTTTAAAACTTGTTTTATTTTCAAGTATTTTCGTAACAATATTATTCAAATAGATCTCGTGAAAAATGAATATCGACAAATTTTCTTAAAAATTTTTGCACACATCTTCTTGGATGTGATCTGAATATATGAAACAAATTTGGAAAGGTTTTACTACCACGTAGATACATATATTTCTTTATAAATCATAGTTTTTCGTACTTTTCCATGAGAGCACGTGATAAATGTTGTACCATGTTCGACCTTAAATATTTAGGTTTCTAAATGATAAAACTTGAATTTTTTTCACAGATTTTTATACAACATCAAAGAAATTTTGTTTAGTTTTTCAAAAACATCTGACATAACATTTTTTCAAAATTTTTCAAATCATGTAGTTAGTAAATCTGACCTTGGATAATGTTGAATTTCGATTATATTGTTCTATAGATAATTTGCAATAACTTTTCTTAATGAATATGATCTCACAAATCACTTTGAATGTCCCAAATGTATACCCAAAGCTCTATAAGTAGTAATATGCCAAGCATTGACAGATTTATTAACCTTAGTCAAAAAAACAACTCCATTAAAAATTTGAACGTTACTAAATATACTTTTTGGATAATCACAATAATTCTTAATTCTTAAAGACCTGACACTTTACTTTAGTATTCTCAAATTGCAGTAAAAACCGTATTCAAAAAAATGCATAAAAAGTATTCAACTTGACCTGGAAGATATCCTTAATCTCTTTTAAAAAGATTTTTATTCTTATATAAAATTTAATGAAAATCTTTAGCTCACTGTCACTTTGTTTGGTATGGAATTTGCGGAACCTTGTTGTTCCTCTCTGGTGCAAATCGTGCGTTCGCTACAACTGTCACCACTTCGGCAATTGTCTTTATGAGCATACTGCAAAGTTGAAAAAAAAATATATAAAAAAGTTTATTTAACAAAAAACACTAAATATCGTTAAACATAAATATTTAAAAAAAGTAATGAACCATATATTATAATTTCATAATAATCAAACACGTTGTACATTTTAAAAAAAGTAAAAAGTGAAGATTTTGAAGAGAGAAGAAAGAAGGAAGCTTACTTTGACAGAAGCGATGCATCCGATGAGAGCAACGATGTTGCAGACCATGTGATATGCATTCAGTAGCAAAGTCAATGAGTGGGTAACGTAACTCGTGATTATTTCAACGCCGAAGAAGGCCACCGTGAAAAATAGAACCAGATACAATTGGACAGGTTGGAGCCTCCTGAACCATTCTTTCACAGCCATAATTATCGTCAAATCTCAATAAATATTTTCCTCCTGTTTCGATTTATTTCAGCCAGAATTTAAAAAAATTGTTTTTCTATTATTGTTATTTTTTTTTTCAAAATTGTCGATTCAGTTTTCTCACCTGTTGAAACATCGACAATTTAACCCACGAAAATATTTTTTCTCGTTATCGTTTTATTTCCAGTCTTGATTCTTTTAAAGTTTTACCATCGATTTAACCAGCTACGAGTATCCACAAAATTCTTAAACTCTAATTTCCATTTTATTTAAATATTCAATCAGAAATACAATTGCGAATGAAATACGATTAAATTATGAATAAATCACAGAATTTTTCGCGATGTATATACTTAAATAATGAGACAAAAAAAAAGAATAATTAATGGAAAAAAGGGAAACTCATCGAGCGTGAAGCTTTGAACTTTTGAGTTTAATATTAGCGGGCAATAAATTGAGAAGGCGTTGAAATGGATTTCAAGCACGTGGTGGCGGTCTCGTAAAGTTTTTAAAAATAAATGGCGTAGGTTTGAGAATCATGATAGGAAAAGTGTCGCTGAAGCGGTGTCTCGATCCCGACTACCGGAGTAATGGCAGAGAATGGCTCATCCGAACTAAAGCTAGCAGGAGTGGCAACACGAACGAGCGTATCGCTCGTTCGTTTGTGCATTGCGCTCTTGTGCGTGTGTCATGAGGCGACCGAATTACCTTAACTACTGTATTATATCGGTACCCATTGAATTTTACAAGGGATAATTCGTTCATCCGACGAGTACGCGCACAGATCTATATATATACTAAAAATTACTATAGTACACTTTTTCGTACTGTCCTAACAGTTTGGACTTATTTCATCACTTTTTAAACATAAAACATATACTAATTTTGATAATGAATTATGTTCGTATAAAATTTTGTTCGCGTATATACTGAGAAAAAAATTTGACAGATCTTACTGCATGTAAAAATGAAAATTATACTAATTTTTATAATGAAACTAAATATATTTCGTATAAATTCTATTTTTACAATACATTTTTGATAATTTGTTCATTTGACGAGTACGCGCACAGGACTATATATGCTAAAACTCACTATAATATACTTTTTCGTACTGTCCTAACAGTTTGGATTTGGTTTGGATGTGTTCCATCACTTTTTTAAACGTAAAACATATACTAATTTTGATAATGAATTTTATTCGTATAAAATTTTGTTCGCATATATACTGAAAAAAAAAATTTGGTAGATCTTACTGCATGTAAAAACGAAAATTATACTAATTTTTCTAATGAAGCGAAATATATTTCGTTTAGTATATATTCTTAAAATATATTATTTTTCTTCAATACATTTTATTTTATTATAGAAATCTGTCCAATACTAACATTTAGTATAAACGTTAGTTCTAAAATCGATATTTATATTTATAGCCACAACTATATATTACACATTATGGTGATTCCAAAGAAAAAAATTAAAGTTTCATTTATGTATGAAAAGAAGCCTGTGCAGATTTTAGCTCTTCATATTAATATAAACAGGGGGCCCATCGCACTTTTCGATTTTCCAGTATAGATATTAACGTGGGAAAAATTGCGTTTGCTCCGTCTGATTTTTGTAATTAGCTAACGATACACTAGTGCTAGTAAACTAAATTTACTACATTTATTAAACTAAAAATATACTAATTTTTAGTACCCAGTTTACTATTTTAATACCAAAATTAGACTTAAATTAGTAGTAAAATTTTAGCAATAATCTATTATTAAATTAGTTTTACATTAGAAAAAATCTAGTACTAAATTAGTTTTAAAATTTTAGTAATAATTCAATTCTAATTTAACAGTGTTAAATCAATACTAATACTACTTACAACTATTAATTTATTTAGTACTTAGTACATACTACTAAATTATTTAGTATACTTGGCACTATAATTTGATATTTAGTTTTCAATTGATATACTAGATTAATGTAAAATTACTATTAAAAAAAAATAGTTGTGACTTTGCAGTAAAATTAAATATGGTGATTTTTTTACGTATACTGCTTACCCTTTACAATATCGTCAACAATGGATAATCGTTGATTTTCTCTTCTCTTCAATCATGATTCATTTCATACAAAATTTTTAACAATTTTTCAAGACATTGTCGAAGAAATCGAGTGGAAATTTTTCTTCCCGGTATTTCGAATAATACTCATTAATTTATCAAAGAAATTCCTTACACGAAACTGATTTCTGGACTGCTCAAATTTTTTCTTTTTTTTTTCTCTCTACTTTCGTGCGACACACGTTTCAATTTTTTCGAAATATGAGAGATCGTTAAATTACCATGAACGATACAAATTGCCTCTCGACCGGATCGATTAGCAATCGTTCGCTCTCGCGCGATTGTTCTCGGTTCTACGATAATTATATATTTTTCAACGCGACAATTTTCTTTTTTTTTCCGAAGAATGCGTGAGATAAAACTGCACGAGGCGCTGTAGTCTCCGATACATCTCCCGATAGCTTCTTAAGAAGCAGACAACCCGTGATAAGGATGGAATCGATATCGAGGCCTCCGTATCGTAGAGCCTAACTGACATACACGGCAAACGGAGTGGACGCCGTCCTCCATCTCTTTTTTTCGCTTTTTCTTTTCTTCTCTTTTCTCTTCTCGCTCTCTCTCTCTCTCACACGCCCGCGTCCAAACTTTTATCGCTGGATAACGAAAAATCTTTTGATAAAATATAAGTTGAGGCCCTCGTCGTCTCTTTGACTCATGGCGTGTGTCAATTAGCCCCCGAAAGCCCAGCCACTATATATATACATACATACATATATATATTTTTTCCAACTTTAATCTTCCGTCTCGTAAACTCCGGCAGATACGAACTTTTCGAGGCCTCCCGAAAAATCTCTCGATCGGTTTTCAGTCGTGAGCGCCTTGAATAATAAATTTCAGATTTTCGTCGTCGTTTATCTGGAAACGACGATTTTATGGGTTTATATACATTGACCCTGGAACGAAAAAACGCGTGTATATGTTTAGTGAAATCTGTGGTGAAACTTTGTTGGTTCCGTAGATTGCGTAATCAATTTCAAGTCCGAGACATATTGTTATTATTATCTAATACCTATTATGATTGTAAATAATAAATCGTGGAACGATTATTGTGCATTAATTCTTTTAAATCTTTCATTCGCGTTTATCGAGGTTTTACTGTAGTAACAAATTACGATTACAAATTACAACTACATTAATTTAATTATGAAACATATTTTTTCGCAAATTCTTTTCAAAATAAGTAAAATAATTTTAAAAAAATAGAAGTTGTTTGTACTTTTGACCAGATCTCTCTATCTTTATGTATAACAGCGCGCTGAATTCGAATGGGGTCCGTTTTGTCCGTACACCGTCAAAATTTCGAGTTAATTGCGAAAAACTGTTAAAAATGGCAAAAAACTGCAGTTTTCATGATAAACAAATTTTTATCGAACTAGGACAAGTCTAAATGTAAATGGCAAAAACCCCTAAAAATGCTAAAAATTGTAAAAAATTGCTATTATTATGATGGAACAATTTTCTAAAACTAAATCAAGTATGATTTTTATGTATTTTGATCCGCTGAATCCGAATCTCACGCCTATTTGATCCTTACACCCTTTAAAGTATAACTAAATTGCAAAAACCCTCAAAAAAATCTCTGAAAATTGCAAAAGATTGCAGTTATTATTGTGGATAAAATTTTTTTTTAATTCAGAGATTGTCTGGGGGTATTTGTAATTTACTTATATTTTAAAAGATGTGCGGTTGAAGTAGGCTTGAGATTCGCATTCAGCGGATCAAAATACATTAAAATCATACTCAATTTATTTTTAGAAAATTTTTTTAATCATAATAATAGCAAATTTTTACAATTTTTATTTTTTCGCAATTTACTCAAAATTTGGACGATGTACGGACAAAACAACTTTTTAAAATTATTTTATTTATTTTGAAAAGAATTTGCGAAAAAATATATTTCATAATGAAAAAAAAAAAAAAAATTTCGTAAAATCGTCTCGGAAGAAATACTGAAATTGCCGTCTTCCAGTGATCACAAATTACGAGAACGAGGCGTGTTCTTTTATTTTTATTAAAAAAAAAAAATAAAAATAAAAAATCCCTCGATAAGTCAGCGCACTGCAGTTACCCGGCTGATGTTCACTGAACTCCCGGGCAGGTCGTTCAGAAACGATTAAAAAAATTTTAGGCAGTCGCCTCTCTTTGATTTTCTTCCAGTGATTCAGTGGCGAAAGTTCTGTCGGTGAAACATGACGGAATTCTGAGCTTTCTCCTAGTTTTTACGAGTTATTAGCAAATTTCGAAGGAAAAATAATAATTTGAGGTAACAGAGAAGAAAAAAGAAAAATTCGTCTCGATGGCGTCTCGCGGAGACGAAGCCGGCAGTTCGCACGTTTTGTTGCCGGTTCTTCTCAGCGCGTTCGCGATTCCAGTGTCGATGCTTTTCTGGATCGTCAACGTTGTTTATTCTATACTGAAACCCGATGCTGATCACCATTTGGACGGTAAAATTCTTTTGTTTATCTCGAAAAGAATTTTACGAATTATCGGGATGACGTTTTTGTGAGAGGTTAGCTTTTGCGCAGGATATCCGGTTATTTCTCCATGGCGATGGCTCGCCGCGGTCGTTATTCCAATTTTATTCACTCTCTGGGGCCTCAAAAGACGAAGTCTCGATCTCAGCGGGGCTATTCTAGGTAAGAAAACAATTTTTGGGTTCCACGAAATTTTTCTTTTTTTCCGTACTCTAACCTCCCTCGATCTGTCAAACTCTAACCTAGCAAATATTTATGTGTCAAATTTTACATTCAGGAACTTTAATATGTTAAACATTTTTTTCTTAAGAAATTGAGAAAATTTTGTGCCAAATTTGATATTATTTTTCTCGAGGGTTCAAGAACTATCAGACTCCAAAACTGTAGAAATTTAGCATACTCTGTAGGATAAATTCTTATATATTTCTTGAATATGGATTAAGGAGGTTGTAACGGAATGTCAAAATCTGAAGAATTGCTTGAAAATATAACAATTCGATAGAAAATAAAATCAGCTTTCCAATAAGCACAAAATTTAATAAGTTGTCCAACTTTCTGTGAAGAAAAATACATTTGAAAATGACAAATTTACACAGTAATTTTGCTTTACGTATGGGCTGTAAGTATTCATTTGAGTAATTAATACATGCAAACACTAGAGAATTACAAGAATTTGAACAAATAAGAAAAATTCATCAAGTTCATAGACAGTTCCCTGTGTCAACCCTCCTTCTTACTCGTTCCAAACAGTGTCGAATTTCAAAAAGTATAAATTAATTCAAAACATTATTCTTCTGGAATGCACTAATAGAAGTGAATCTTGTATGAAAAAGTAAATAAAATAAAGCTTTCTTCAAATTTAAGTTTTTAAATAATTTTTATGTTCAAATAGTTGTTGTATCGACTACTCTGAAGTTAAAACCTCCTTAAAAAATCTATAACTTTTATGAAATGTTGATGTATACATTTGTAAATGTGTACATTTTTAATACACTAATTTCAAGATATTCCATGGAATAGAATTTATTCCATTTATTCCATTTTTTTTAAATAATAAAAATATTTAAATTATTGACAAAGCATGCTCAAGTTACCTATTGATAGTCTAATTAATTGTAAGTCAGAAAAAATTGACAGCTTTTTGGCAAAAAGGCAGAGTCTGAATTTTTTGAATTAAACATCAATAATTTACTTTTTGCTAGAATTGTCTCTCCTTTATTTTTTTTTCAAAAGTTCTATAAATTACTTTAAGCCAGTCTCAATAAAAGGAAAATGAAAACAAATTAATTTTCAGGTCTCTTCATGGGTTTTATTCTTACAATAACTAATTATGCGCACCTGGCATGTCTGGCTAGCTTTTTCATCAGTTCTTCGATGGCGACGAAATTTCGCTCAAGCAAAAAACGAGAAATAGAAGCTGATTTCAAGGAAGGTGGACAGAGAAATTGGATTCAGGTTCTTTGCAATGGTGGAATGGCTTCGCAGCTTGCACTCTTGTACCTGTTGGATGTAGGCTGCGAAGATCGTCCCATAGATTTCAATAGAAATTATAGGAGCTCGTGGCTGTCGATTGGAATATTAGGTAGAAGAAAAATAGAATTCCCAGCGTCTCTAAATGTTAAAATGTTATAAATGTTATTTTTTAGGTGCTTTCGCTTGCTGCAATGGAGACACTTGGGCCTCGGAATTTGGGACTGTCATAGGGACGTCGGATCCATTTTTGATTACAACAAGGAAGAGAGTTCCTCGAGGTATCTTTTTATTTACTCACTTTATTCATTTATTCATGAAAATCAATTTTTTTCAAGTTTATTTTTTATTAATACATGTTTGAAGAGATCAATGGTCCATTTTTTATTAATACATGTTTGAAGAGATCAATGGTTTATTTTTTATTAATACATGTTCGAAGGGACCAACGGTGGAGTTTCCTGGATCGGGCTTCTTGTCTCCTTTCTTGGAGGACTCTTGGTTGGCCTTTTTCACTATCTCGCAGTCTTATACACCGTAGACTCAGTGATTTTACAATTAGCTGTTCCCCAATGGCCAATCATCATAATCGGTGGATTGGCTGGTTTTCTGGGAAGTCTCTGTGACTCGGTTCTTGGAGCAACGCTGCAATACTCAGGTAAGCAACTTTTTATGTATTTTTAGTGCATGAAACATTTTTTATTTACATAAATATATTTATTCATCTAGGATTGAGTGAGTCTGGAAAAGTCGTCCAGCATCCAGGAAAGGGAGTAAAACATATCTGCGGTCGACAAATATTGGACAATCACAGTGTCAATCTTTTATCGAGTATTATAATAGCTCTCACAGTACCGAGGATAGCTAATCTTATCTGGCCTTGAGAATCAACTCCAAAAACTCAAAATGTCATTCCTCTGTTCATCAGTAATTCCACTCTTTTGTTAGAATTTAAACATAAACGGTGCAATTTTATTTTACTAGTCTTAATTTTTCATTTTCATTTCGTGTCAAAGTTCACGGAAATCGCTCAAGTTTTCATTACATTTAAGCTCATTTCACCATGAACACTTTTAGCATTTTTCCATCTCGTTCAAGTCACAAGAAAAAAATAGAACTTTTCTATTATGAACAAGATTTTTCCGGTTGTAGCGTTGATATTTGTATATGGTGAGAAATATTGAGATTTTTTATAAATGTATATAAAGGAGGGTGTACAAAAAAAAATATATATATATATATATATTTAAAGGATTATTTCGAACTTTCGACAGGAATTTATTTGTAGTTCCATTTATTACATTTACTTATTCTCGAAGATACAGCAATTTTTCACAATTCTTCGTTGACTCTTAAAATCACATCTGTGATTTTTTTCGATGCGTTTTTCTTGAAGCCAGAACTGAACTTCTACATTGGTGATTAGTTTTAATCATTGAAACAAAAGTAGAAAATCCCTGAGCTTTAATATTTTTCTTTTTCTGTAGTCAATTTTATTTCAATCGTACTGTAAACGAAGTTACTTGCAGTTGAAAATAAGATTGTTTGCCCGTGCGGTTTATGCCATTCGTTCGCAGTTAATTTTTTCAGGTACAGTTGTGCGTAAACTGATTAAAATTCAATTTGAAACGATTTCAATCTGTTATATATATTTTTTTAATTTCTTTTTAGGAATCAATTTTTCTAATATTTACACCGGCATTGTTTGTTCCACAGTTTACGTACAAAACTTACACTTTGTTATTTAGATACGATTTTACATATGCAATCAATATGTATATATGCATTTTTACTTTACAATTCAAAATTTCCGATAAAACTACTTTTTTTTACGTATACACGTGTTTTCAGTGATATGACCAAGTTTAAGTGATTCGTTTTTACCTAGAATTTTTTTAAATTATTCACACATAATTATACTTTAATAATTTTTGCCTAACAAGAAAATCAAGTAATCTACGAAGACACACTAAAAAATTGATTCAATGTCGAATTTTTTAGAACGAGAACCAGAGTTATCGTACATCTAATACATTTTTTAATGCCTCGTGGTTTATAGAAAATTTTTAACGAAAAAAAGAATACGATCCTTTTCTTTGCGTCACGCTACAATTTCTTCTATCTCCAAACTCACATATATATTTACATTTTTCTGAAAGACTTATCCATTTTCAAAATAATTTTTCATCATTGACATAACGTACATCATAATAACGTTATTTATATATTTTTATATATTTATTTATATTTATTTATACATATATTCCTGCTCTTCGTGGTAAGTACAGTATAATTCGTTTAAAGCTTTTTTTGCATTCGCAGTTTCAAAGACGATTACGTCAAATTCATTCTACGTATTTAACTCGATTTTCTAATTAAAATTGTTTCTCGAATCGTTTACTCTTTTAGCTATTTTTTATTTTCTCAATTATTTTTCGATTATTTGTGTCGAGTGCTGAGAAGCATTATCACGTACCATATAGACAAGGTCCAAAAGAATGTCAAAATGGCAAAAAAGACAATGAAAAAAATTGTTTCGAGACTGACCATGGAATTTCCAGAAAAAAATATTTTCATGTCAACATACTCTTATTTCATCGTGAAAATACGATTGAAATAGAACAAAGTCTTTTGAAATGATAACTCTGATTACGAAAATTTTTTAAACGTTCATTTGTTTATTTTATTATTTTATTTGTTTGCTCTCCTTCATCGTATCGGTTTCGATTATCTCGAAACATTATTTTCAATGACACCCAGACTAGAAACTTTTTTTGGACGCGATAAAATCTAACGAAGATTAACTGACAGTTAAAAACAGTAACGATTTTATTAAATACACCTCTGGCTTAATATTAAAAAATAGGCAGTTGCGTCTCCACAGTGAAATTTTCTCAATCGATTCTTTTTTTTCAAGACAACGAACCCTATTATTTAAATATTATATTTCGATTTCAATTATTCCATGAACTATAAATTTTTTTTAATAAAAAAATTCTAAACAACGAATTTTTTTTTTATTTTTATATTATAGGTCTTATACCACTGATTGAATCTTTATCAATAGAAATTTTCACTTGGCAATTTACACGCATTTTTCATTATTATTCACATGAAAATTATCGTAATTACGAATATTCACGTTAGCAAGCACCAAATTTAAAGCTATAGGCATAATTGAGCATTGTACGAAAATAATTTCAACGATCGAACTTTGCACGAACAAAATAGACAAAATACAAAACGCAATATTGTCACAGCGATAGGCGATAACCGAATTTAATCGATTTTTACAAAATTTTTGCAACTTATAAGAATCACATATGTACTTATTTTTATACTGTGGAAAGAACGAGGCAAACGTGCATTTGTTATGTAAATTTATTTACACGTATCTATAATTTTATTAGGGTTCGGTTCGTATAGATACAATGAGCGTCTATACATTTAGAGAGAATTTTATACAGAAAATTACTATGCTTTATAGTATGTCATAACAGTTTACAAATGTTTAGAATTTTTTTACTCATGAAACATAGGAAGTCTATAATTTTGTAATTAAAATTATTGTGTTTTATAAAGAATGAAGTCTTGAAATTTCCAAAATATTAACAAAAGTACCATAACAGTGTATAGCTAGTTTCTTGTTTAAAATTCTCTTCATGTAGATAAATTCGAAATCGTTCTCTTCGAATTTTCTGTTCGTTTCAGAATCTTTAAATCGTTTCATAAAAAAAAAACTGCAGAAAATACAATATTGATTATCTACGGATTAATCGATAATTTTTGTAGCTGAACCGAAGAATCGATTAAGGACGTTTTGTTGCCGGCGTCAAATTGTCTACCGTATAAACGCAAAAGTCATGATATAAAATTATTTATAATATTATTATTTCTTATACATATGTATTTAAACGTTTTATTAAAATATGCGCGAAATCTTCACCAAGTACAAATGGAGATATTTATCGCGTAAAATGACAATTTTCTCGATTATTGTGAAATGGTAAATGATACAGGAATTAAACCACAAGTTAAGCTAAATGTAAAATTCAATCAAATGTAAAATCATCAAACTATAGTATGTGCAGACTAAATATAAAATCAGCACTTGAAATCTTTTGAGACATAATTAAATATATTTTTTTAAATGATGACATTAGGTATCGTCTAAACAATTAAAAATGAAATAATTTAGTAAACCTTTTTTTAATTTTGTAATTTATCAAAAGCATAATTGAAACTTATACGAAATAAATTTCACAGTGATATCATCATTTTTAATTTACATTCAGAGGAAATATGTAAACTTTCTATGAGAAAAAATAATATTAAAATTTCAAAAAATGAAATAATTTAGTAAACCTTTTTTTAAATTTTGTAATTTATCAAAAGCATGATTGAAACGTATACGAAATAAATTTGACAGTGATATTATCGTTTTTTTTTAATTTTACATTCAGAGGAACTATGTAAATGTTCCATGATAAAAAATAATATTAAAATTTCAAAAAATGAAAGACACAATTATGAATCTGTGTATTGAATCATTCTCAAATTTAAGAATGTTAACGAGCCACTCGTCACCGTTTTTAAAATCACTCCTATATATATAATTACTCTAAAAATTGTATTTTGTTCGCCATATACTCAAGAAAATAATTTTTCATTATTTGACTTATCTTATGGTACACTGAAAAAAAGTTTGTTTGAATCAACTAAATATATTTAGTTGACCCGTAATCAGTTGATTCAATGCTGATTCAGTAAAGTTAGTGGTATCGAAAAAATGCCTGTTGAATGAATTCAGGGAATGATGCGATCAACTAAATATAAATTTTAATCGAATAATTCAAACAAATAATTCAAGTTGTGTCTTTCAACTCAATATTTAGTTCCTTCAAAGTATATTGCGAATTTCATTCAATTTAATAATCATTCCTTGATAAAATATGCCGTATTTGAACGTTATATGTTGGATTTGACAAAATATCTCTTTAACAAAACACTCAAATTATTTGAAGAATTCACAAATTGGATTTATTGATAATATGAATTAAGTACCATTTATTTACCAATTAATTAATATATTTTACTTACGGTCGCTAAAAAAAATAAAAAATAATATTTGTATTTGCAACAAAATTAAGCGTGAAATTTTAAGATCACATTTTTGCTAATAAATTGTCAGATGGCACAGTAGGGTAATCGGTAGAGTGCTCGCTTTAGAAAATGAAGGTAGAGGTAGGTAGGCACGTTCAAATCTCAATATACAGCCAAAATATACTATTCCGGCATCATAAATACCGGAAGAACTCAGAAAGGATGCTGTGCTATAAAAAATGGCGAAAATCCGTAGCATAGCTGAGTAATAAATTATTCCGTGTTATTCGCCAAAAAATATCTTTTAGCGGCAACTAAATTTGATTTTTTTGAATGGACTAAACTTGCGTTTCGACACCCCTGTCCGCCACTTTTCTTTCAATCAAAAGAAATTTACTTGATTCGAACAAACTTTTTTCTCAGTGTTCAATGCATATAACGAAATTGTATTTTTTTATAAAGTCATTTATATATTATTCC
This sequence comes from Cremastinae sp. A BG-2022a, assembly GCA_030522545.1. NCBI lineage: Eukaryota > Metazoa > Arthropoda > Insecta > Hymenoptera > Ichneumonidae > Cremastinae sp. A BG-2022a. Next base: position 64,924 of record JAPYYW010000554.1, read on the forward strand.
TGATTGAACAACCCTAAAATTCAATAATTGGAAAAAATTTCTAATCGAATATAAGCACAGCACTCAGGAAGGATGCTGTGCTATAAAAAATTGCGAAAATCCGTAGCATATAGCAGAGTAATAAATTGTTCCGCGTCTTTCGCCAAAAGATATCGTTTAACGGCAACTAAATTTGATTTTTTTGAAACAACTAAACTTGCGTTTCGCCGCCCCTGTCCGCCACTTTCCTTTCAATCAAAAGAAATTTACTTGATTCGAACAAACTTTTTTCTCAGTGTTCAATGCATATAACGAAATTGTATTTTTTAAATAACGTCATTTATATTTTATTCCTGATTGAACAACCCTAAAATTCAATAATTGGAAAAAATTTCTGATCGACTATAAGTATAGCACTCAAGAAGGATGCTGTGCTATAAAAAATTGTGAAAATCCGTAGCATATAGCAGAGTAATAAATTGTTCCGTGTCTTTCGCCAAAAGATATCGTTTAACGGCAACTAAATTTGATTTTTTTGAAACAACTAAACTTGCGTTTCGCCGCCCGTGTCCGCCACTTTCCTTTCAATCAAACGAAATTTACTTGATTTGAACAAACTCTTTTCTCAGTCCACTTCTAGCAGTGTACAGTAAAATCAAAATTTTTGCTTCGTTGATGCGGCGACAATCGAGGAATATCGCGAGTCGAGATCTCGATAATCAGCACGGGGTCTGATACTGATTGAACTCTTGGGTGGATTCGTTGCGCTTAATGAAAACTCGGGCGGCGTTGATGCCGTTGTTGCCGGCCGGCCGGTGATTATCGTACGGCGGCGAGTCCATCGTCGCGTTGCTCCGGATGAGCTTCTCGTCCTTCTCATCGCCCTGCAGTCCTGCCGACGCTCTTCGGTAGTCACACCTTTTCCTCTCCCGGTAACGGACCTGCAGTCGATCGGACAAACTGCAACAGTCAACACCCAACAATGGATTCGACCCGGGTGTTGTCATTGGCGCGATACGGACGCTCCAATCTTATCAAAAATTCTCTTTTTGTTTTCTCTCTCTCTCTTTTTTTCTCTCGTATTTTCCTCGTTTTCTCCACTTTTGACAAATTTGTTTTTTTTTTCTCCAGCTCGATACGAAACGATTTCACCGTCAACGAAATTCTCTCCACTCTCTACAGTTTTTTTTCCTCTCCTATACTTTATCGTCTCGTTCGTCTCGTAAAATAGCGCAGCGACTTTTAGTCGTCCTCGTCGCAACGACTCTCGTTTATTTTTTATTTTTTAAACTTTTTTGTCGGTTCGCGCCTTTTTTCTCGTCGTGTTTTTGTTCACGTTGCTTTTCTTTTTCAAGATTTCTTATTCGGGATGTGCTTGCAAAGAAACAACACTCGAGTGTCCTCGTTGTTTTGTTCATTATTTTTTTATTTTATTCCGAGTTACTACGTTGTTGTTTGTCCTTTTTTGTATTTTCTTTTGTAAGGATAATAATTTAACCTGTCCAACAAAATAACTTTTTTTTTCTCGCGGACACACGTTTAATAGTTTCGGAAGGATGAAAAAAGATGCTACACCAAATTTCAGCTCTTAAAAAGATTTTTTACAGATTACTATTTTCAATTTTTCATGTTCCATTTAAATAACATTCAAAATTTTTTTATTCATATTTTTTATACATGGCTTTGTAGAAAATTTGACGGGCTACATAAAAGTTCTCTTGTAATTCTTCGATAAATCAACTCCTTCAAAAGTTGTACAAGATCAAAGTTGAAATTAAAGAAAATTCACTTTTTTCGAAATTAAAAATTCACTTTTTTTCGAAATCTAGCTACTAGATTTATCATAAAATATGGGTTTTATTTGTAATGCATATCAAATGGTACAAAATTATGTTCACCAATCATTTTTCAACCTGAGTAAATTTATTTGTAATTGAAAATAAACACTTCGACAGTAGTATTATCACGAACTATAACATAATTTAAAAAAGACGAATATTTAGGTGACTCATGTTTTCATATATACTTAAACATTTACCTAATACAAACTTTATGTGGATTCACACCTGTAAAATTTTCTACAAAAAATACGTATGGGCAAATGCTCGTATTTTATTTTTTAAGTATTTTTATATTTCATATTTAATATATTATTATATTTATATTATATTTATTTACATTTTTATATTTTATTTATTTTATATATTTACACTGCCTCGTCATTGAATTATAAACTTCTGAGCACGAACTAAGCAATTTTGCCAATGTTATTCAAATGGGGAATTAAAAATTAAACATCACCACCTCTACGTTTTTGAGGTCTGAAATTCGGTGTGGCATCTTTTTTCACTCTACAGTTAAACCCGTGTCCGCGAAAAAAAAAATAGTCATTTTTTTAGATCGGTAAAAATGCATAATCATGGGGAAGTTTGTTATGTCAGAATGTCATTTTGAGGGGCGAGACTCATAGAAGTATTTGCAAGAAAATCAACAACGCTGACGGTGGGCGTCGAAACGTCAGTCCGCATCGCGCCATTGACCAATCTCGTGCAACCACAGAAGAAAATAAAAAAAAGTGTATATAATTGTAAATTTAATCATTATAAACGTAAATATAATAAGTGTATTTAACAGAAGGGAAAATGATGAATAAAACGCGACGTCAAAAGCATTTTTTTTGGCATCGTTGTGACAGTTTATTGAATGTTTATTTATTTGTTTTTAATTGACAAACGGACAATAGAAAGGTGCGTTGAAAATATGCGACATTGCGAATGCTTTTGTTGGCTAGCGATTGGGAAAGGGAGCATTGTGCAACGGCATTAAAGTTTGCCTTACCGAAACGGTTGTCGCGGTGCACGAACTCGCACGTTTCCTCATGAACGACGTGCCCTCCCATTTCCGTTTGAACTGGGTTATCACCTGAATTTAAACATTTTGATAAAAATGTAAGGAATTAAATATTCAATATTGTTACATTTTTTTAGATGACTCGGAAGAAAGAATGGAAAATTAGAGTGTCGTCTAACTTTCGATCATTTAGTGATTAATAAAGGTACTTTTACTCTATACATTTAGATAAAAAATGAAACCCCTTTACTGTGTAAAATCTACACAAGTTTATGCAAAATTTAGTCATCTTATTACTGTACAATCAAGAATTCAGTAAATATAATTATTTGAACACTTTTTGAGCTAAAAATGATCAGAGACACTAAAAAAAAATTTTTTCTTCAAAAAAGTACATTAAAAAACAAAAAATTGGCCTCCTAATTAAGTCAAGATAAATTATGAAATATTTTAAGAATTTTAAGAAACGTCGGTAGGTGTTTTAAAAATTCACCATAAAAAAAAGTTACCGTCAAACTATCGTTGAATTGACCTGGAATTGCTCATATTTTTTAATACGATGCTGAAGATCAGTGCATGACTTAAAGAAATTCTTTCCCAAAAAAAATCTCAATGTTTTTACATTTATTTAACGTGTAAGGTCCGCCTTTTTAATAGACTGTTAGATGACTTCTACCTTCAGAAGCTTATTTTCTGCACATAAAATTTTCCTCTTTTCCTTTTACTCTCAGTACTCACCTCGCCATTGCAGAAGCAAAACAGAGTCGCAACGCAGAGACCCTTTAATTTAAAAAAGTACGAAATTGAACAAAGAGGCATGATAATTTTTAATTCCAAATTCCAATTAACTTTTTTTTCTCTTTCTTCTCTAACAAATTGTCTAATTTTTCATTTTTGTTGTTCGAGTAAAAGAATTATTTCCCACTTGTGCGAATACTTGAATTTTTGAATGAAAATTTGAATAAAACTTGCACGATTATTTTCTTTCGGTACGAGAAAATTAAAATTTGTTTTTTGCTGAAAATAAAGCGAGAATTTGTGCAGACCTGAAAGGAGGCCGTGATCGCTGAAATAACTTCATATCCTCGTTCCCAGGGGTGCCCGCTCGGTGGCCGAAAGGGAATAACCAAATAATGAAGCCCCAGCAGAGGGACCAGCAGCAAAGTTGCTCTGAAATTTTTACCTCATTTCTCTCTTCAATTTTTCAACTATTTTCTAACTATAATAGCTTTTACTAATTTGATTTTTTAAATTTTATATTATGTTTACACATTCTTCATAATTTGACGGTGAAATCTTTTGAAAATATAGATTTTTTTAATCATACATGTCAAAAGTATAAGTATAAACATTTTTTAAATGTTTATCGGGGAAGAATGGGGGGCAAAATAGGCCCGTTAAAAAAATGCTTGAAACCTCAGTTTTTTCACTCGTTTTACTTTTTATTAGCTCCTTGTCAAATATGTGGTATTAATTTACTGTGTCGACTATAAATAAAAAAATGTGGGGCAAGATGGGCCACCCCCCAAAAAAATTTTATAATGTGAGTTTTTTTACTCGTATCATATTTTTGATTTTTTTTTGTTATGTATTTAGTATAAAGATGCACTAATGCAGTTAATGATACAAATTTCAAGCAAAATGGACCTTATAGAAACTTCAATCAAATTTTCTTGTTACTTTTCTATTCAACAACTAATTGATGAATTTGAGAAAAATTTATTTTCGTGCTAATAAATCATACAATATTTAAAGTGGACTGCTAAGCGCTTTGCAAACATTTTATGCATTCAATTCTCGGCAATAATTATGAAAAATAATGCTGTTGAACTCGTGACCTATAGTTTACCCCTTATTCCATTATTCTAATTATTCCTTAACCATTTCTACTTTACAAAAAGTTTAGAAGTCCATTGTGCTCGAAAAAATATTTGTAGGTTTTTAAAAATCTAGTGGGCCCATTTTACCCCCAAATACTTTGCACAATAAACATTTAGGGGCCCATTTTGCCCCCCCTCTCCCCTATTATTAATATTTCAATGCAAATAAAGAAATGGTATATTTTTAATAAAGTCACTTATATTTTATTCGTGATTGAACTACCTTAAAATTCGATAATTGGAAAAGACTTCTGATCAAATATAAGCTTGAGGTTTTTTCGAAACAAGACTTTTTTTCCAGTGTTTATCAATGAATTCGCAGATAATGGTCTTACCGAAAAGCTTGAAGTATCGAGCGCGACGGTCGTGTACCAATCGCAGGACCTGCCCGAAGCTTGGTCAGTAAAACCCGCACGATGTTGCACAAGAACATGAGATTGAGAAGGGTCGATACACCGACTGGCAGGACCAAGACGTATTTGTAATTACCCTCGTCAATCCAGCATCTATTTGCAAAATAATATTATACTGCTTTTGACAGCTACTTTTCACTAAAAATATAGCTTCTTAATTGATAATTTCCTTCCTCCTTACACCGAAAATCAAAATTAGTTCAGCCAACTAAATTCATTACGTTGAAAAAAATTTAGTTCGCGCAATTAAGATTTATTTGAAATAATTATACTTTAACAAACCGAATAATAAATGAATTTGTTTGATCATTCAAGATTAGTTCATCAGCGAAAACATTTGGTTCGTTGGACGAGATAATTTAATTCGATTTCTTTACTATTTAGTTGACAGAATAAGATATTTATTGATTTCCAACAATAATTATATTTATATACTATATTTATTTCAGGAATAAATATAGTACGAATGAATAAAAATGATGAGCCGTCGACTAATCATTTATTCCAAACAAACATTTTATAAATGGAACTATTAAATAAACCCTGTTTCTTTAAAACTTCCAATAAATGGATTTCTATGGCAATTTTCTTTTTGGTGTCAACATATGTATGGCATTGCATAATGAAAACAATTATTTGTCTGCCCATATTTTACAGTGAACGATATATATAGTTGTATTAAATATATTTTTGTTCAAATGCATCTTTATTTATTTGAATATTATTATACATCTAATTCAACAAATACACGATTTTATTTAGTTCAAAAATTTGTATTTGAAGTAATAATATCTTGGTTTAACTAAAATCCCGTTCTTTCAAGTAATTTCTTAACTAAATATTCAAATATTTACGTTGTTAAATTTTCAGAAAAAAAAACATTGAACTTATTGAAACAAATATTTCGTTAGTTCAAACAAAATTTGGTATTTTTGACTAAATCCGATTTTTAGAGTACTACTCCAAGATTATTGATTAATTTAAATTATTTATAAATATATTTTTATTAAAAAGTCGACAATGGCATATTTTTTGTCTGAATTTTGTAGCTGGGAACTTTTCAAATCATTCTGTACAGAAGAAAAATACATTTTTCTCTTAATAGACATTTTTTATAGCATCCCTAATGCTTTTTTTCTTTTTTTTTTCTTTCGAGTATTCGACGTTATAGTTTCGAGTTTACAAAATTATATATCCTGACTGTAACTAACGTTGGTAGACTGGAATATTGAATAGAGTGTAAACACACGTGTATACGGTTGGAAGGGACATGTTAACGTAATTATTTGTATGCGCGGTTTTGCCGAACAAGAGGCTCTTCCAGGAGCACGAATTTGGCTGGTGGTCGATAACTTATCCGTCGAGAGGAATCGACGATCGAGAAATTTGCCTCCCCATTCTCGAGCATCTATACCTAAATATACATATATATTGTATATTCACCGAGAACAAAGTCCACTTTAATAATTTAACTACTGTCCTCTGTTACTCCTTCGAGAGCTATATTTTCCACCGGACACTGCAAGAGCTTATCCTGGACTTAATTGCTGTTGAACGTTTTACAACTGATTTAATTCAGTTTTGCATTTTTAATGATGTTGTGTTCAAAATCGATAATGGTAGAAAATTATTGAAAATTTTACACATTATTATTATTTATACTATTATATATTAATTATATTAATAATATTATTTATCTATATTATTTATACTTATACTATATATATAATATATTTATATTATATTATTTTACACATCTCTAAAAAGTTGTATTAAAATTTCACGACGATTAGGAAACTCCTTATTATGATATTAATTATTAAAAATGGATATTTTCTGTACTTTCCCATAAGAGCACGTGTTTTAAGTTGCTATTTTGTACGATAAATATCTAAGTAACGAGCTTCCTAATTGGAGTGAAATTTTGCACTGATCTTTGTGGGGTATTAAAGAAGCTTCATCTAATTTTTCAAAAAAAATGGCATCATTTTATTTTTGCAGTCACATAGAGAGTAGACCTGTCATTGGATAATCTTGAATTTCAAATATATTTTCATTTATTTGATTTGCAGCAACTTTTCTTAATAAATTTTTACTCTCAAACTCTCTTATTTGTATGGGAGAAAAACCTGATGACAACATTTATTATAATTTTTTTAAGCTTGGAATATAAATATTTTTTAAAATGAATTGGAGTGATTGAAAATGGCGAAAAGTACTCACATTTTGTTTCAAAGTAATAATATTTGGTTTCAAAATATATGTGCGCATGAAAAATTGATGCGTCGTATTTAAAAATGATTTATTAATTGATTTCTGAGTTATCAACTTCCAATTCTTATAGAATTTCAGTCTATTGCTTCATATAAAAATTTACTCGAATTATAAATAAAAAATTAACAAAAATATTAATTTAAAAAGTTTGATGTATGGTATTGATAATGAGTTATGAATTAAAAAATTTTTAGCGTTTAAACCATGCCGAGTATCAATTTTTTTAAACTGAGCTTAAACTATCAATTAATATTATAAATATATGTATATCGACAAATTAATGGCAAATATATAAAGTCTGAATTTCATCAATTCATCATGAAAAATTTATTTTTGTTACACAAAATATCATCAGCTTCTCTTTAACTCGAATAATAGCATTCTTTGATAAAATTTTGCCAGAAACAAGTGCACAAAAATGCAACTAATCTTGTCTTCTTATATTAAAATAGATACGAGGCCTTTAATCGATTAATTGGAGTAGAGCGCATTTTGTGATGTTGTATAAAGTATGTGGCTATAAGAACAGCAATATATTAATTCAAACATGTCAAGAAAGAAAAAGCTACCGCATTTTTGTTTATGTTTCAGAAATCGAAAAAAAAATTTCTTTCAAATCTATTAAGATTTTAAATTATTAAGATAGATTAAAATCTATAAATTTGATCGTAGCCTAACGAGGAAAAAAAATTCCAAATTTCCGAGAATACCTCGACTATTGTTTATACATGGTGATTATTCGTCGAGGTCGAGGGAAAACCCGAACACGGTCTTAGTTGTTTGAATTTTCGACTAAATGTGGAATCATTAGGCTGGTATAAAGTGTCGGGGTATAAAGTGTGTAAGACGCTTCAGGTCTCGCCAGGTAGTTTGTTACCGAAAAATAAAAGTTCAATTGAGTAAGTGTCAGCTTCAACTGTTGTTACTCGTATAGTAAAAATTACAGTATATCTATATTAAAAAAGACATGAGGCCTCTAATCGATTCATCGAGATAGAGCGCATTAACTTTTGGCTAAGCTCTAATACTTATTAAAAAAAATTCAACGTGCGCTGCTTTGGAAATAATAACCTTGATGTTTGAATCATTCATTTCGTCTTGCAAAAATCTTGCTTTTTCGAATCTCCCATAAGAGCTCATGTTAAAAGTAGCATTTTTTTAAAATTAATATCTAAATAACTACATGGTTGAACCTTTTTAAATTTTGCAAACACGTTAACACAATGCTAACGAAGATCTGTGCAATTTTTGAA
>JAPYYW010000555.1:0-75347 GCA_030522545.1 Cremastinae sp. A BG-2022a
TTGACAATCGAAAATAGGAAAATCTCAAAATTTCAAGTGGCGATATCTTTTCGTGTCCTCGACGATATCGAATTCATAATAGGTAATTCCTGAAAATTTCAGCAAGACGAAATTAATGTTTCTAACATCATGGTCATTATTTCGAAAGTAGCGCACGTTGCATTTTTTTAATGACTAGATATTAGCTAAAATTTAATGCGCTCCGCATAATGCGCTTTATAATCATATGAATAGATTAGAGGCCTCATGTTGTTTTTAATATAGGATACAGGTATACTTCCCGTGTATAAGAATGTAACTTCAACACTTGATTACTCGAAAACAATGTAGATGATTTTTTTTCTGAATTTATATAAATTTGTTTAGTGGCAAAGAACGTCCCTATACTTTTAACATGTAAAACTTTATTTACTTTCGGCAAGGCTATCGAAACCCCTTAAGCTCAAAAACCACATGGTATCGAGATAAATTGAAATAAAAACTTTTGATTTGATTGTACCGATAGAACTACCTTATGGAGTTATCGCGAGCTCTATATACAAAATATCTTCCTAATGCGTCGAAAAAACTCACCACCTTTCCACATACGATGCAACAGCACCGTGTTCCTCGCCGAGTTGTAAGTAATGCTCGCTTGCTGGGCCGGACAGGTGCGTCCCGGAAGTGTGTTCTGGCCCCGCGAGTTATTGGCACCTCGGCTCGGTATGGCGGAAGCGGCGGCTCTGTATCTTCCCTGAAGCCAGTAACGATACCACCAGCCACCCCCCGAGCAGACGAGGAACATTATTATAACGAGGAGCCTGTCAAATTTCGCACGAACGAAATTCACTTGAGACGCATCCTCGAGGTAAAAACAATTCAAATAATATAATATTTGAGAGATAAACGCACCAGTAGTACCAGAGATGATAGATCTGAAATCCTGGCGAAACGCAGCAACCAAAATTGCAGCAATACTCGGTTCTCGGGCATCTGAACGACAAACGATGCACGCGTGAGATCGTGAAAAAATGTTGAATGACAAAAGACGATATCGATATTCGTACGGTAGGAAAATTCGTCCGACGTACTTCCGGAAAAACAAGAATCCTGATCAGGGAATAAAAATACTTACACGTAATATTTCGGTTCTCCGTGTATTTCGAAGGCACAGTATTTCGCTTCAGCCTGGAAACAACGAGCAGCTTACAAATCCGAAGAAATATATAGAGGCGTCGAGAAAGGAGGAATCGGCGGTGAGGACGTAAATAAAAAACGAGACCGTGCCTTTTTTTTTCGTCATTCTTTCGTGTATGTCTTTCTTTTTGCATAAACGTACAAAAAATAAAAATAAATAAATACAAAATAATGTTCCTTGGGTCGCTTGTGCATACATACAGAACAAGAATAGGTGAACCGAGAAGAAACAATCGATGAAATAAAAATAATGTGAAGGTCAGGAGTGAAGAGTTGAGAAACGCTTAAAAGCTGTGTGCAGGTGCTAAATAAACACATTCGGGCTGACGTTCGGTTTTTCAAATTTCTTTAGACTCTCTCGGTGGTGGGTTTTGCGTGCAGCGGGGGATGTAGGAGCTCGGTGAAACGCGCGTGACCTTCGGGGACGAGCTCAATTCGTACAATGCGTGAATACATATAGAAAATGAAAACAAAAATGGGCGGACACAGAATCTTGTGCGAGAGGTTTTCGAACGTGTACATTTTTTTCTCTCTCGTCGTTATCTCTTGTTTTTTGTTTTTTTGACTTTTTTTTCGAATAAAAAAATTCACCTACGTAGACTAAACACTCGGATATTCCGGCGACGATCGCAAATTTTCTCTTTGAGTCCCGCGACATTTTGTTTCTCACGAGATAAGCTTCGTACTCGCGCTCCTGGAAATCCCCCAAAATACTTTTGTTTCCTTGTAAATTTTAATATGTTTACTTCGAATTTAATTCGTCTATCGCTTCCCTATCCCGCGAATAATCACAGACTCGTCGACTTGACGTTATGTTTTGACTTGTGCGACGGCCATTATTCGCAGTGGCCGTCTCGCTTTTGCCCCCGTGTCGACGAACAAAAAAGGGAAAAACACCCTCTGCCGCCCCCGAAGCGAACGCGCAGTCACCGCGATCGCAACGACTCTGGACGCCCCGTCCGCGTACTAACCACGAACGACAACGTCATTACGAACACGGATATTGCAATATCTGCCGTGTTCTATTGATTTTCAAAAAAAGAAGAAAAAAAACAACATTTTCAAGCTGGGAAAGCCTCCTCGAACCTCAAGATGGCGAACCGTCTACCTCTGGTCAAGCAATAAAAAATGTGTTTTTTTTGCTCTCTTACAGTAAAAAAAAGATCTCTTTTACTCTTTCACTTTCATATTTTTGGTTTTGAACTTTGCGACTTTACTTTGTGATAATTTTAATGTTAAATTTTTATTTTTTTTTAATTTCTCAATATTTGTAATAATGGTATATTTTAATTTCAAATTTTTACCATTTCTTTAGTGCATCGATCAATGTATTGAACAGCACATTCTTGAATAATTAAAAAAAATAAAGTTCATCAGGCTTTTTATTCAAAATTCACATTAGCTGGGAGAAGAATAGTTTTTTTGAGTTTGTATCGAATTTAGTGCATGAAAATGACCATTTGTTCGATATTTTAGTACAGAAAAGAGCTATTGTCATGATTTGAAAATGAAATTTACGAAAATGATAAGAGTTTCGCAAGCTATACTAAAAAATAGCGCCACTAATTAAAGCTTTCACGAGCATCCAACGGTTAGCGCTACGTGCAAGTGCCATAAAGTTTCGAAACGCCACTTTATCTGTAGCCATTCTAACAATCCATTAACGTCAGAAAAATTGAAAGAATGTTTTTACGTCATACCGATCCAAATGAGAAAATCTTTAAATAACTATTTTAAAAAATGGAAACACTTGAGTGAAATCAATCCTTTAATATATACATAAATACATTTTTGTCAATCAATATACAATAATATTCGTTCGAGACATGAAAATTCAATGATTGCACAATTTAGTTCACGATCGACTCAAAAGGCTCTTCAGACTGGCGCATAAATGCAAATTTTTTATAGAACATCGTTATCTATATGTAGCAGATAAGAGAATATGCTTATAAACAGATTGTCTTTTAGTTTTGTCAGATTTCATTTATATCCAGAACCCGCTGTTTGGACTTTGCAGTGTCCGGAATGAGCTGATCTCTGGATGAAAATGGGCAAAGTCTGCGCAATCGATAGTAATCAAAGTGGCGATAACAGAAGCCGAAGCAAATGGATATGACAGCCAGAGAACTCAGCAATCCGCAGCTGTAAAAAATTAAATAAGCTTGAGGAATATGCATTTGTTAAAAAATACCTGATTATGCGCACTTCTTCGTGCAAGGGATTCCACACGAACAAATTCTACTCAAACGTATCATAGTCACTTTTTGCATGAAAAATTTCTTACATGAGTATCCATGTTGTTGTTGTGTTCTCGCAACACTCATTATCGCCGCAGCAATATTGCGACACGCTGCAATAATCCCACTCGCAGTATTTGCTGGAAGACTAAAAAAGAAAGAGTCAAAATTCAGAGAGAAATTCCTGCATTGACGTCTGCAACAGCTTTGCAGCTCCGAGTTTCCAACGAAAAAATGAAGCAAAAAATAGCGAAAGATAAACTTTTTTTTTCATAAAAAATATTCTTTCGAGATAAATTACGAAAACTCACCATTGCAATTAATTTCGTCCGACACTATAATATAAATACACATTTACCAATAACGACATTATTGACTACTTATAAAATTAACAACACTTCGTGCTGTATAGACGAGAGTGTATGACGCATACTGCGCGTAAATACATTTATATTTATATATGCATATACATATACATATGTGTGGTTTGTTTCTGGAGTTGCGAGCTATCGACTCTCGAAACGATTCCTAGAGCGGCTAGGGATTTTTTTGTCGCGACAATTCTTCAATCAAGCACCGAGCGTTTCGTCGAAACAATTTTCGTCGTTTTTACAATTGATTCGTTAAAATAAAAACGACATTGTTTTATCGTATTCGCAATGGGTCTGAGTCGCAATACCAAACAGAAAATTGAAATAGTGGTCGACGTTACGAAAACCCTTTTCCATTGGGGCTTTCTCCCAACGGTCCTCTTTTTAGGTTAGTTACTGATCTACTTCATCTACGTTAAAACACGTGCAATTATCGTAATTATTTGTTCTCTTCGAAATTACAGGCTTCAAGAAAGGAGCAGAACCTGGAATGCCACCTCTCGCACTCGTTAAGTCAGTATATCAATTTTTTTTATTTCTCTCACATAAATAACAAGCTCCTGTATCAATCAATCTGATTTTTGTTTTTCCAGCTTACTATGGTAACAAAGTCCTCGATTTTCCATGCAGCAATGAAACTTCTCTGTATTCCCACAAATTAAATATATTTAAGTTGTCAAGTACCGAATAAATGTCTCGTTGAATCAAACATTGCACATGTTCAATTTTTATTTATTTATTTCCAAATTTCTCGTCAAATTTTTTTCATGTAATAACCTGAATATGCTTTAATGTAAAATAAAATAAATATAATGAAAAAATATGTGAACATTGTTTAAAATTTGTAAAGACCGATGAAAATTTGTGCAAAGATATTTTCGCACGAAGCAAAAATTAACAAGCAACTTCAATCAACAGTGAAAACACGCGATTGTTCAAAATTTCGTCATTTCCGGATAGTTTAGGGACTTTTCGTGATATTGGCAATTCCCTGGGGAAATTTAACCTGTCAAGAATAAGGAGCGAAAGGAGGAGTGAGAGGTTGTGCGAAGAGGTAAGGTAGCAGTATAATAGCGAATACAACGAAGGTATTCGCGGAGTACGTATCGCGGGAGCAAAGAGGCTGAATTCTCAAAAATCTTCAGCAATCGACATCTATCGTACTATTCCATCACCCTCTTCGTCTCTTTCCTTCTTTCTCTCTCTCTCTCTCTCGTTCTCGCTCTCGCGCTCTGACAAATCGTTTCAGTTTTAACTCTGGCTCGTGAACTATTTTTTTCAAGTTTCTTTTTTTCGTTGCGATCAGGGGGCGTATGTACATCAGACTCGGGTAAAAGTTCTCGCGTGTGTTCACCGTGTATTCGTGTGCATACGGACTTGGAGAAAGAGAGAGAGAGAGAGAGAAGGAATAAAGGAAGGAAAAAAAACAGTGCGATCGAGTTTCGTGAAGGCGATCAAGACCTACTGTCCCGTTGGTCCGGGCTGGCTCTCTCTCTCTCTCTCTCTTGAAACTCTCGTGTCCCGAATTGTGAATTGCCACTACGTGTACGACGCCGAGGCGCTTGTTATGCCGCGGTAAACATCGCGAGGTAAGTCCGCCTCGAATTTCCGCTCACGGAACGAATCTCGTTACGTTTTTTTCGCCAATCGTGGAAACTACGATATCGCTCTTTTTTGTTAACCCTTCGATCATTCCCCCCCCCACACCCCCCTCACCCCTCGTCATCTCGTTGTCAATGCTTCTCCGAAACAATATTTCGCCTTTTTTCCTCGCTATTTGTCACAAAGGAGAAATCCATCGATCGCGGAAACGTCGCTCACTCGCCGTGGCCAATGACGGGATTTTTTTAAATCGCAATTTCACGAAACTCGCACGGGTTGAGTCATTCGATACCTTTTTTTTTTTTTCTTTTTCGTACCTTCCCAGCACACTCGATTCTCGGTAACTCGAAAAAAATATTTATCTGCTCCAAAATTACATTCGCACAGAATGGAGCAAATTCGAAGTTAAATAAATGGATCTCGAGATTACGATCGCCTTGAGCTTAGGTGAAAAAAAAATTTTTTCTCCTTCATTGTAATTTTTAGAAAAATTATAGCGTCGAGTAGTTGGAAGGACAAAACGCTGATCGGACGATCGAAGAGACACAGGATGTCGGGTCACAGAGGAGGCGGAGGATCTGGCAGTCAGCAGGGCGGTCCGCCAGGTCTCAAACAAATTGATCTCGATCAGATCTGGGGCGACCTTAAGGAGGGCATCGAGCAAGCCTACAACAGGCAATGCATGTCCAGGCCGAGATACATAGAACTCTACACGTATCCTTGAAAGAAAGAAAAAAAGAGCACCGTATGACCTAAATTTTGAAAATAGAAACAAAAAATTTTTCCTCAATAAACTGGTATGAAACACAGACATGTTTACAATTACTGCACGAGCGTGCATCAGCAAGTGACGAGGACTTCTACGAAGAACAAAAAAGGAGCTCAGATATCCGGCGGTGCTCAATTGGTTGGTCTAGAGCTTTACAGGCGTCTTCGTGACTTTCTCAGGAATTATCTCATAAGTTTACTCAAGGTACTTGTGAAAAACAAAAGATAGTCAAGGGTACAGGGCGATGAGAAATTAATTTTTTATTCCCTGTCAGCATGGAAATGATTTGATGGACGAGGACGTGCTGCAATTTTACACGAGACAGTGGGAAGAATACCAGTTCAGTAGTAAAGTACTGAATGGCGTTTGCGCCTATTTGAATCGTCACTGGGTACGCCGGGAGTGCGAGGAAGGACACAAAGGAATTTATGAAATTTACCAGCTCGCACTAGTCACGTGGCGCGACAATTTGTTCAAACATTTAAACAGACAGGTATTTTTCGCCTTAATTCTTGCAAAGACGTGTACGTTATGTGGAACTATTATTATAGAATGGTAAAAAAAATATATCGCGGCTCATAAAAATTCTCTTTCCAGGTAACCAACGCCGTTTTGAAATTAATCGAGCGTGAGAGAAACGGCGAGACGATAAACACCCGGCTCGTTAGCGGCGTTATAAACTGCTACGTCGAACTGGGTCTCAACGAGGAAGATCCAACTGCCAAAGGTCCAAATCTAACAGTATACAAAGAATCTTTTGAAAATGTATTTCTCGAGGACACCGAGAGATTTTATACTCGCGAGAGTTCCGAATTTTTGCGACAGAATCCCGTAACGGAGTACATGAAAAAGGTAAAGAAACTTATCGAGTTTTTCTCACACTAAATAAAGCAATGAATTAATACTTTTTGTTTCTTTAATGCAGACGGAGCAGAGATTACTGGAAGAACAAAAGCGAGTGCGAGTCTATCTCCATCAAACGACCAACGAGCGTCTTGCCAAGACGTGCGAGCGTGTACTTATCGAGAAACATCTCGACACATTTCACTCAGAGTTTCAGAATCTTCTCGATTCCGACAAAAACGCAGATCTTGCCAGGATGTACCTGCTAGTCGCGAGGATAGTGAACGGTCTCGGGGAGTTGAGAAATCTTCTCGAGAGTCACATAGCGAACCAGGGTCTAACTGCAATCGACAAGTGCGGTGACTCGGCAGCGAACGTACGTGAATTCTCGCATTAAAAATCATTTTTTTATTAATCCTTCATTATTATTTTTATCGTCGATTTATTTTTCTTCTCGCAGGATCCCAAAGTCTACGTGAATACGATTTTGGAAGTTCACAAGAAGTACAACGCACTCGTGCTGGTTGCTTTCAACAACGACAGTGGCTTCGTCGCTGCTCTGGACAAAGCTTGCGGCCGATTTATAAACAGTAATTCGGTAACGAGAGCTGCAAACAGCAGCAGCAAATCACCCGAATTGTTGGCCAAGTACTGTGATTTGTTGCTCAAGAAGAGTAGCAAAAATCCGGAAGAGGCTGAGCTCGAAGATACGCTCAATCAAGTTGTAAGTTGTCGCTACGAGAGAATAAAATAAACTGGAAGAATGTGAAATAACTCGTCGTCGTATTTTCAACAGATGGTCGTGTTCAAATATATCGAGGACAAAGATGTATTTCAAAAGTTCTACAGTAAAATGTTGGCCAAACGTTTGGTGCAGCACATGTCCGCTAGCGACGACGCTGAAGCCTCGATGATCTCAAAATTGAAACAAGCCTGTGGTTTCGAGTACACGTCAAAACTCCAGCGTATGTTCCAGGTAATGATTAACAAAAAAAAACAGGATTTTATTAAGCTATGCAATTCTCAAAATGTAACTAAACGTTTATTTTTATCTCAGGATATCGGTGTCTCTAAGGATCTGAACGAACAATTCCGAAGACACTTGACAAATTCTGCGGAGCCTTTGGACATAGATTTTACTATACAAGTTCTGTCGTCGGGCTCGTGGCCATTTCAACAATCGTTCACATTTTCATTGCCAACTGAGGTAAAAATCGTAAATATGTTGATACAAATAATGCTAATGATTTTTTAATTGCACCACTTTTTTTCAGTTGGAAAGATCCGTACACAGGTTCACGACCTTCTACAGTTCACAGCACAGCGGTAGAAAATTGAATTGGCTGTACAACATGTCGAAGGGTGAATTGCTAACGAATTGTTTCAAAAACCGTTACACACTTCAGGCATCGACGTTTCAAATGGCAGTTTTACTGCAATACAATGTTGCGACCATGTGGACTATACAACAGTTGCACGATGCGACGCAAATAAAAATGGACTTTTTGCTCCAAGTAATATCGTATTTCAAGCGTTACCATTACAAAGTATTGGAGATTCGAAAAAAATTTATCAATTTTTGCATAAAATTTCAACAGGTCATTCAAATTCTCCTGAAAGCGAAGCTACTGACTGCGGCGATCGATGACGAGGCTGAACTCACGTCCCTCTCTACGGTCGAACTTTTCACCGGTTACAAAAAGTATGTTCTGTTCTATCATTTCAACAAATTAATAAAAAATCTTCAAGATTTATACTCGAATAAAACAATCGTATTTTATTTACACAGCAAAAAATTGAGAGTAAATATAAATGTACCAGTGAAAACAGAATTGAAGATCGAGCAGGAAACGACTCACAAGCACATAGAGGAAGATCGCAAGCTTCTCATCCAAGCAGCTATCGTGAGGATCATGAAGATGAGAAAAGTGTCAAAACATCAGCAGTTGGTTGCCGAAGTTTTGAATCAATTGAACACTAGGTTTAAGCCACGGGTCCACGTTATTAAGGTCGGTCCACGATTATTATCGATCTGACGTTCAAAGTAACGTCGTACATTGATTAATATGCATTTTTTCTCTTTACAGAAATGTATAGATATTTTAATTGAAAAGGAGTATCTGGAACGCACGGAGGGACAGAAGGACACTTACAGCTATCTGGCATGATCTGCCGATAAAAGAAGCAAAGAAGAACAGAACGAAGACGATGAGGAAAACGAAGAGAAAAATCGGCATAAATTTATGGAAAACGAGATTTCGCGACGCGACAAACAAATTATGAATATCATGGACTTGCTGAAAATTTGTTGCGAATATCGTTGCAATCCTGGAGGAAAGTATCGAGAGAGATAGAACGGAGGCTTAGAAAAAAGCGCGAAAGAGTGATCGAGAGAGAGAGAAAAAAATGCGCGAGTGAGATGAAATGAGAAGGTGAGAAAGAAAAATGTTGCTAAACACGTCACAATATATTTGTTTGTGTCTCGATCGACTATTTTTTGTCCGTGAAATTTCGTAAGTTTCACGTCTCGTACGTCGAGGAGTCCGATACGTGGAATATAACAAGGATCGTGATGAACAACAACCACACATATAAATAAAAAAGACGGTTTTTTTATAATATGTTAATAAAAACGAGAAAAACGAAAAAAATATAAACGATAATAGTGGACACATTTTATAGTGTGGAACGTCGCTAAACATGTTTGCGTTCGTACGTGCTTGCGACATTCGCGAAATCTTGAAACAAGAAAAAAATATGAGGGAGAAAGAAAAAAAAAATATTGTCCATCGCGTAAAACGAAGAAAAATTTAGTATTTTTTATCTCTTAATGAAATTCTTTAGCAAATCGTTTCTTGTATCGTTTGTTTGCTACGTTTATTCTTTTTTTTTTTCTTTCTGACACAATCGAATTATAAAAATTTTATTCCTGCGATCTCCGTTGACTCGTGAATGAGTGAGAGAGATGAAGAACTCGCAAAAATGAAATCGGTAATTTATTAATTAATCCGAGCTGGCCCGGTGCTGGTGGGTCACGACAAGGCTAACAATTTCCAGGACGAATGTCGTTCCGACAAAACGAGATCGGTCTCATTACCCGTTTTTTTTCTTCTTTTTTTACTTATTTTTACATTAGTTGCTATTTTTCGAAATCGCCAGAGAGTGCAATAATCGAAACGGATAGAAGTTGAAACAGTGACAAGTAGAAGTGAGAAAAAAACAAACAACGTAACGAAAAAAAGAACATCGATTCTCGTCACTTGAGAAAAAGAAAAACAGACTCGAAAAATAGAGGGAAAGAGGGAGAGAGAGAGAATGAACTTACGATTGTGAAAAAAAATAATGTTTTTAATCGAAAATCGATAGAAGAAAAAAATCAGACTGACTGTCGACGGATTATCATAGTGTTTGAGTCCTTGTGTCGATTCTCCCGGGTCTTTAATGTCGACTCGGGACAACGACGGGACTCGTGTAAATAAATTCAGAAAAATAATCATTTCGAACTGCTAAACGAAAAAAAAGCAAAACACAGTCTCATCGGTCTTTATTTCACTCCGTCACGAACTCCCGTAACTTTTTAATGAACTTTCTTCACGTTTTCTCCAAGTTCCAGTCCAACAGCTTCGAAAATTCCTCCTCGGTCAATTGAATCTGTCTGCTCGCTTCGAGATAAGCCTGAATAAAGCATCATATCTCAAAATCAATTTATTTTTCTCATTATATTATCGGGATTCTCTTCCATATTTACCTTCTGTTTTTTTAAATTATCGACCAGAGCTATTTGCTTTTTGAACGCTTGCAATATCTCAGATCTCTGTCTCTCCAAATTTTTCACAGTAATCCTCTCGTTCTCTTGTAACCTTCTTATCTGCTCTCTAAGTTCCTGAATTCCTTTTTTTTTAATTCTCATTCTAAGCTTTTTTTTCAAATATTTGCAAGTTTCAAAAAAAAAGAGGAATTAATGATAACGACTTACCTTCTCTTCCGTCTTGTTGAGCTTAACAATATTTCGCAATTTCTCGTTATCTTCCAGCGACCTGTTCAGCCTTGTATCCAGATTGCTAGACTTCTGGCTCGCAATTTTCAACTCTTTATTCAAAGCATCAATTTCCTGCGAGAAATACATTTTTTATTGTGAATTTCGACACAATCGTCGTCTGCAATCAATGATTTTTTTTTTATTCACTTTTTTTAATGATGAAATTTCCGTGCATCGTGCTTGGATCTCGGACTGCGTGTTCGCATTGCTTGATTCCAGTTTTGATATCATTTCTTTGAGCGAAATTGTCTGATTGTGAAACTTTGTCCTCGAGTCCTCTAATTTTTTATTTTCAATTTCAAGCTCTTTGCAATAATTACACTGAAAAAAAATTTACTTTATCCTTTATAGTATATTACATTTAAAAATCAATTTATTATTTTTACCTTTTTCTTGTATTCGTTTCTAATCGTCTGAACTTCGTCGTGCAGCAATTTTATTTTGGCTTTCAAGAAACGAACGAAAGCTTCGCTCCTCGGATTCTCGTCATTCGACACGATTTCGTCAATCGTGAGATTTTCCAATTCGCTACGATCGATCAAGCATATACTTTACGATCTGCATTAAAATTACTTCATCAATTCTTTTTTTTTTACCTCACGTTAGAATTCCGACTAGGATTTTCTCTGGCGACTTCGTGCGACGTCGAATTTTTTTTTCCTTCCGCCAAAAGTGATTCCTTCTGGTAATAATGAAAATTGTTGGAGTGAAGAGTGAGAACGGAATCGAATTCTCGCATCAAGTCCTTTGTCCTCTCGTCGAGTTCGCGATTCAGTCGATGAAATTCTTTTTCCTTCGCCAGCAGGTCCTCGGACATTTTTACGCAAAAAAAAATCAATTAACGGCAATTTTTTTCAATTTTCTCGCTACTTTGCCATAGACAGAGGATTTTTTGACACTTCCATTTCGCAAGAAAGCGAAAAGCGTAAACAAAGAAATCTGTTGCCATAGCAACGTTGACCTGTCACGAGTAAAATTATCCCTGCTCAACTCCATTCCTGTGTATTTTTCTCGGGGGTGAAAACGGCTGACCCGAATTAATCGATCGTAAAGAAAACTGCTGAATTTTATTTTAAATTCGTTCTTTTTTGTTTCGTCAATTTACTTTATTTCACGAAATTTTTTACTTCAAAGACGATGACAGCTCGGATAGTTTTGCAAGGTAATTTCAGATATGTAGGACGATAAATTATTTTTGCTAGATTAACGTCAAATTAGTTGAAAAATAAAAATAGAGAGAACGTTTGATTATCTCGTTCATTGGTTTTTACGAAGTTGTGTGTTTAGAAACGAAGAAATAGTGCTGGTGTATAAATATAGGACAAACGATTAGACTTGACTGTCCCAAATGTTAATTTCTATTTTCAGTGTTTAATCAATATCAGCAAGCACGGACGATATTCGTGCAGACAATAGCGGATCTTGCGTCACGTCCCCAAAACGTTGAGTGCCTAGAAACTGCGGGTGTGCTCGATCTTCTTCGTCCTCTGCTTTCGGACGTTGTACCCTCGATTCAACAAATGTCCGCAATAGCGCTCGGTCGTTTGGCCAATCACGACGACAAAATTGCCGAGGCTATCGCGAGAAGAGACGTCGTACCCCAATTGTTGAAAAACATTGACAAACAAAACGTATGCGTTTTTCGAATGTAAGCCGAGTCAATTGAATCAACGATCAACTTTTTTTTTATCTTGGCCTTACGCTCGAGATGCTTGACCGCCGAGGAAAAACCATATTTTTCGCTTTTATCCGGCTGTAGAAATTTTACAAGAAGGCCGCGCTCTTCGCTCTCCGGGCGGTTGCGAAACACTCGCCGGAAATGGCCTCGTTCATTGTTAACAATTCCGGCCTGGAGGCCATGGTCTTTTGCCTCGAGGATTTCGATTATGGTGTCAAAGAGGCTGCCACGTGGGCCATTGGATACATCGCCAGACACAACACGGGTCTGGCACAGGCGACCGTCGAAGCAGGTTTTTCAAATATTTCCCATACAATTCCCCTTTCCTAAATATTATTTTGTAAACAATTTTATTCGAGAATTTCCCATATACACTAACGCTCAAAAGTATTTGGCCACCTAGTAAAATACATTTTGTAAAAGTTTGATTGAGTGAAACTACTTCATAATTATTTTAACTGTTTACTACCGATTTTTAGACATAACAATAATGCAGTTTTTTTAATTTTGGACTCATCTATGTGTCCACCTTTATTTTTAATGACAGCCTCGCAAAGCTTCAGCAACCTAGCTACAAATTTTTGCGACTTCAAAGATTAACTTCGAAGAAATTCCGACAATAAAACACTATTTTGGTTTTATGACCAGGAGTCGACAAATAACAATAAGCTGTTTACGATTTTACCGTAGATAAGTATTTTCCGGTGTTAGACAAACAATAAAACCTAATAAATGATTTCTTTAAAATGTATTGTTTGTAACTTAAACAAAATGCGATGGCCAAATATTTTTGAGCGGTAGTATTGTCTCGTAAATTAAAATCTGACGTACAGTTTTATTTTATTGGAAAATAATTTTTTTTTGTTTCAGGAGCTGTGCCCCTGCTCGTTCTGTGCCTCCAGGAGCCGGAGCTTTGTCTGAAACAGATAAGCGCTTCCGCTTTGTGCGACATAAGCAAGCACAGTGTCGAATTGGCTCAAACGGTCGTGGACGCCGGCGCAGTGCCTTTCCTCGTTAAAGCAATCTCCAATCCGGACGTGAAGCTCAAGGTTCGAACGCAACGCGAACGGCTGAATCGACAATTTATAGTTTTCCCGAAATTCGAAAGCCAAAACATTTTTTTCCTCCTCGATTCTTGACTCACGATTAATGTCAGCGACGGAAAAAATGTGTCACCTTCACGAATTTTCGAGTTTTTGAATTCCAACCAAAAATACACACGTAAACTAAAATAATCGTTGAGGTCGATTCGCAAGATTGAATTTTCACTCTCGTTCGTCGACCTCTTTCAATTTTTATACTTGCCAGAGAAGACGAATAATTTACTACTGAAAATAATTGTCGCTCATTTCGTTACTCTGACTAATTTTTAAATGTTTCGTTAAAAAGCGACAAGTTTTCGCCACTCTCGGAAGCATAGCGAAGCACTCGTTCATTTTGGCCGAGACCATCGTCGAGGCCGACATATTTCCCGAAGTATTGGTTCACATGAGCCACCCTGACGAGAACGTAAGAAGGACCGCAGCGATGATAACGCGAGAAGTTTGCAAACACACTCTCGAAGTAAAAAAAAAACAAAAATTAATCGTTAAAAGATCCAATGAGCAAAATTAGGATAGTAGATTTTATAAAAAAAGCGACAGCTGTGGAATTTTATAACTCGATATAGATTTTAATAGAAGAGCAAAGTACTTATTCAGTTTAATAATAATCTTAATAGTTGCCACTTTTACAAAATCTACCATAAATTTATCTCAGTATGGTAAAAGCAATGTCTATTAAAAAAATTAACGTATTTGATGAAAACTTGAAAAAAATGTTGATCAGCTCGCCCAGTTGGTCGTGAATAGCGGTGGAATTGGTGCTTTGATCGAATTGATAGACAACTCGAAATCTTCGACTCGATTGCCGGCGATAATGGCACTCGGTTACATCGCCGGACATTCGGACCAATTGGCGATCGCTGTAATCGGCTCGAAAGGCGTGCATCACCTCGAGATTGTGCTCCGAGAGGAGAGCGAGGATCACATTCTCGCTATAACCGCGTGGGCGCTCGGGCAAATTGGTAAACACACGTCGGAGCATGCCAACGCAATTTCCAGCGCTAACTTGTTACCAAAACTTTTAGAGGTAACTCTCTCAATCAGCCAAAACTACAATTTCGAAAAATTCAACAAAAAAATATATTTTTCTTTTTGTTTTAAACTCAGATGTACAAGAATGAAAAAAATTCGAAAGATCTCAGACTGAAGAGCAAATCGTCCTTGAAGCAAATTTTACAAAAATGCATGTACATCGAGGCGATCGAGCCACTTCTGCACGATGCACCACCCTCGATTCTCAAATACGCACTGGAACAATTCAGCAAGGTCAGATACTGTGAATCAATTCGTTCGCTTTCCCATTCACATCGAACTTATCAATGGGAGACATTCCATTTATTTTTCATTCTTTTCTCCTTTCAATATTCTTTTCTTATTCTCATCGCATTTACAGTAATGACACATGTCGTCGATGATACACGTGACTAACGATACGTTTATACAAAGTTGTTATAGATATACGTATATAAACTATTCATTTTTATTTATGTTTATTTTTTTTTTCCATATCAACAACGATGCAACGACTCGTATGCACGAGAATCTCATCAAAATTTTATTCTCGCCACAGCTTCATTTTTTTACGACAATTTTCACATTGTTCAAAGTTGACAATGATCTCAATTTATCACACAATTTGTTTTTCTCACTTCGGTTAACGTCACGCTCGTGTGCGATCGGTTTTCGCGTTTTTTTTTATCTCGGGGTCCTCTGGTATCGCTCCCTGCTTCTCGACGTTTCTACATCTTAAAAATTCAGCTCTACGTCAAAATTGGTCAAGCTTTACATTTATTTTCCATTCATAATCGCCCGACATATTTTTTGCTCGTTTTTTTTTTGTTTTTCATCGTTATCGTATCTTGTCTACGTTATTCCACAATGAAATAAACATGGTTCGTCAAAAGCTGAATAATAATCGGAAGAATTTTCGTGGTGGACTGGCTCGAGTGTTTTATTTTTCGTTTAAATTCGCAGTCTTTGCTTTTCAATGTAAATACCAATTTTATTTGTCCCATTACGTTATCGTAAATTACGAAATAATTGATGTATCGGAATTACGATCATGAAAAATGTTTCAGCATCTAAACGTTCAAAGTTATTGCAAAAATGTCAAAATTCATAAAAAGCTTGTAGTTTTATCGTCATTCGAATTATTCACGCTGTTTTCTCTCTTAGACTTTCTCAGGATTGTTAGCAAAACAGAAAAACGTAGAATTTTTCTCCACGAATCCTGCAGTCCTCAGTCTTTACTATAAAATTTTCAACTCTCGACCTTCCTCAATAATTGATCTTCTCAGTTCCCTACGTCAAATTATAATTTATATAATATAAATATTCATTACATAAATTCACATACTCAATATGTTAAATTTATTAATTTATATTTATTCGTACAAATTATAATTCGTGTGTTAATATGTATATGTTTATATACAAACTAAAAGCGTGCTACGTATCTTAAATATTCTATACAATGTTAACTTTAATGCATTCGATACATATATAAGTGTACACGAGACATTTCGCATTAACTCGATAGCTCACTGTTCAAAATCAAATTTTTGACAAAAATTTTTCGACGATTTCAGTCACTTTACTTTTATTACAAGTATTCCAAATTTATTGTAATTCTAACTACCTACTCGGCTCTGCACATATTGGAAAATTTTCGAAATTTAACGCCAAGTTCGATGCGAAACAGCTCGTGTAAGAATACAAATTTATTGTTATCTAAACAGCATCGGTTCGAAATTTGATCTGAATTTGTTTTTCAGTTAGACCCCAAACACACGAAACACACACGCGCAGTCTTCGAGTTACTTTTAGTTCGATTCGAAGTTGATTGTACATCGTTTTTTTTGTCGTACGTATTGTTTTTCTGGAAATGATTTTTTTTTCGCTCTCTACGAGTACGTTTCACATCAACGTTTTTGCAGTGGGCTATTATAGGCTCTAGATCTATCGTACAATTATTTTTACTCTCGAAGTGGTAGCAAATTTTTTTTTGTTTCATATCTTCGTGTTTTCGTTTTACTTCTTCTTCCTGTTTTTCTCTCTACTACTGGCAGTTGTACGTTACGAACGCTTTCCATATACAAAATTCAACACGTTAACGTAAAATCGTGATTATCAGAATCGTCGATAGAGTTTAATGCATTCATGGGATTTACGTCTTTTTCTCTCGAGTCTCGTCGTTCATGTTTTTCATCTCGTAATTGGATACGGCTTGTATTGACGAATAAGGCAATTGCATTTGATATTCGCATCCTCAAACTCTTTCTTGCTCTTATTTTCCTCTCTTTAACGATACAACTTACGTATTAAAATGTAACTTTTTCACGATAGATATTTTTTTTTATGAATAAATAAATTAGCCTGATTTTATTCTCATCACTATATCGGATTAGAAATGTTTCTCGCCAAATTCTCCCTGCTCGTCTTTCGTTTTTCTTTTTTCGATAAGCTCGGTAAACAATCGCTCGCTCTCTTCGACAGTCTTTGCGAAATTTGCTCCGCTTCCGTCCTTTTCTTATTTCTTATATATACTTTCCGCACGTTTCGGCTATAAAAAAACAAATCCAAGTTACACCAAAATTGATGACTTTCCTGATGCCTCGCTTCTCTCTTATTTTTCATTCTTTATCTCTTTTTGTTATTCATGCGTGCAACAATTCCCGACGAGATAGAGATCGTGACGGGGCTCCTAAAAATATTTTGGTCCAGTGACATGTTCGAATCTCAAAGCCACCAATGCGACAATACGGCTCAGTGCATGCAATTTGTTCATGTATTTCTGAAATCGAAAGAAAATAATGTAAAGGAAGGAAAGAGATGTCAATGATTGATCGCTTTTCTTTTTTTTTTATCGCAATTTATTTTCTCGCGTTTTTTAGTTTCCTGCCAGGGTTAGAAAATGATGTTTTTCGTGGATGTCGCTCTCTCCCGTTACGTCGTTGAATATTTTTGTACGATTCTCTGCTCTTCCTCTTTAATGCTAAATGACGTTAGATAAAATCTCGATTTTTCAAAGCGATTTCGTTCATTTTGTTATTCTCAACTTCAAGCTGGCTCGCTCCCTTGTCATGGCCGGAATTTTGGTTGTGCAAGCTTTTACTTTGTAGACAATGTTACTAATTAGTTTTTTATGGTGTATTTATGTTCATTAACGATGTTGGAAATGCCTGTCGTGATTTTTTACAGCAAAAAGCTTCGTGTCGATGAACGATTGCGAGTGATTTCGGAGCGCGAGAAAGTTATCATCATCGTCGAAAGTTTTTAAAAAATATAAACACTTCTCGATAAGAGTTTCTCAACTCGACAATAATTATCTTTACAGCTCGCTAAAGTAATCGAGAGGAAAAAATTGATCAATGAGCACCAAATTCCCCGAACGAAATCTCTTCCACGTCTCCTTATTTTAACATATTTGTCATGAAATTGGCGTCACTCCCGTTATCACTCATTATCGTACGTAATAATTCACCGAGCTCGCCGGCGAGTTGGAAAGAATAAGCGCCCGTGCATAACATGTAGAACAGCGCGTAATCGTTATTTTCTCATTAAACGGAAGAGAAAACAATGATAACGGAATGACGAATGAAAATCTCCGGCACTGAAATATTTTCCTATTTTTCAGTGCGTGAAAAAAAAAGTATTATTTTTTCCTCATTCGATATAACTCTTTGACGACGATGAGAAGAAAGATAAGAAAGTAATTGGACGATAATTAGATTTCATGCTGTTACAAGATAAGCTTATTTTCACATTCCCGCGAAAAATCGTCATGTTATGAGAATGAAAAAAAAAACGGAAAAGTAAAAGTAAAATGGAAAAAGAAAAAGGAGAAATTCACTCGTCTATCTCGTCGTTGGCCTTAATGCTAGCGTAGTTGTTAACGTTTCTATTCACCCTGAGCATCTTGAGAAAACTGCCGAGGACGAGTATAGTTTTTCTGTGACGTCGGAATATACCCGAGTAAAGTGCTTCGCGGACGTCACGGCGATCGCTCACGTCCGAGTCGATGCTCGAGACAGAGACGACCGAGGGCTTCGCCGACACCGGTTGATGATGACCGTGATTATCGCCAGTGAGTATCACACGTTGCTGATTGTTAATCATTTTTCCTTCACGATGAGTTTCCTCTTTTTCCGACTACCGAACTCGCACTAAATACTTTGTCTATTGTTTCGCGTTCACCGCAGTGAAATTTCAAGAAAAACAACAACAACTTTTCACAGAAGGTTTTTGAGCTGATTTCCTCGCTAGTGTAAAAAAATGTAAACACGATTTTCAAAGTTTTCAAAGCGTCGTGCTCGTTCCGCGTTCTCGGGAATATCCGCTCGTTCTCTCGTTTTTTAGTCTTTTCTTCTGGTCTCCCGTTGCTTCCTCAACGAGCTACGACGTCAGATTGATTCGTGAATCTCTCGTTTATCCAACCGAGCGAGATGTGCGAGAATCTCGCTCTCGCCCGCTCGCTCACCTCTCGCTCACTCGTCGTGATAAAATTGTCAGGCTTTTGTATATCTTGATTATTGTTTCGTTTTTTCTTTCCCTTCCTCTTCTCTCTCGCTTATTTTTCTCCCCTCAGTCTCCTTCCGAGATTTATTCTTTTCGCGTCACATGACGAGATTTCGTGTTGACGAGCGGCTTTTAATTTAGGTGGCTGCTGTAGACTGTTTACTCGTCTACGATTCTCCTCCCTTCCTCGCTCTTTTCCACGCAGTCCTCAGCCTCTCACGGCGCCAATCGACGCTCTCTCCCGGCTGCAAACACGAAAAACTGCGAAACAACAGGCTTCACCGTTTATTCTCGAAAAAGGAATTTTTTTTTATCTAAGAGAACAAACAAGGCCTATATTCGTCACGTTTTCTCCTTCGCTTCTCTCTTTCCCCCTTGATCAATAATCCAGGTCGATCGTCGCTTTGATTTTTTCCAGTTTTCGTTCCTCCTCCTCCTCATTCTCCTTCCTCTTGAGCTTCAGCCGGAAACACAGATCCGTCATCTCGGTCCGAAGGTCTCCTTGCGCTCGACTTCTCCACTCCGGATTGTTGACTCGTTCGTTTTCTTTTTTTCTTTCTCGGATGCGACGAACGTTGCTCGATTGCGTTCGTGGGCTCCAATCGTAATCTTCTCGTCTCGACGTTTTTAATTCTTCTCGAGCGCTCTCGACGAATGCGTTTGCGGACAGTAAACGTGAGCTCGGTGTATCGGACACGACGCCGAAAAACAACGTCCTCGGCCGTCGAAATCCGTCCGCCGAATAACTCGCAGCCTCGTGAAATCACCGGTCAACTTTTCGAATCCCACGCTCTCGGCGTTTTGTCCAACGATCAGCGGGCTTTTTTTCCTCCTCTGCTTCTTTTTCGGCCAACGGGAATCGATTGTGTTTGTTTTCACGCGCTACGCCACTTCTGAACCGGCGGTATTTATATTCACGTCGTGGCGATGAACTCGTATTTCCCTTCTTCTTTCGTCCACGCCTCAATTATTGTTTACTCCTCGATCTCCCTGATTTCGTCCTCTTCAATCTTTAATAGGATTAAGCGCGCTGAGGGTAGCTCACGTGAAACTTCCCCCACCCGAGAGACACGCAAGCCTGAAAAAAAGATGGAATGATTCGTGGAGAAATATATATATTTCAATGGATTGTTACTATATTGCAAAAATCCTTTGAAAATTTTCGTTTATTTATTCCGCGTCATTGTCGCACGATCGATCGCTTCGATAGCTCTCAATCTCCGGCCAGGGTCAGTGTTATTGTTATTCGAGAATACGCGTCGCTCCGGAGACACACCTCTGTGCAAATTGTACGGAATTATCCGCAATGAACGTAACGATACTTTACGTAATTGTTGAATCGTCGGATTACCCTCTTGTGCTCGCTTACAAAAGAATTTTTATCATCGATTTCCTTTTTTTTGTGTTGTCGAATAATAATGCTCATATCGCTCGAAGTCTTAACGCGATTAAAAATATTTTTCTTAAATATTTTATCGTCCGATTAACGATGTCTGGTGATGAGGGAATAAAAGGAAAAAAAAATGTGTGTTGTCTTCGTCGACACCGGTTTTTCTCGACTTGCCCGGTTCCACGCGTGCCTTTGTCCAATAAATTCGAGCTATACACACGTGACATTAAATTTTCCACTGGTCGTCGCTGACAGCGATTCGACCTTACGGCTTGTGACATTGCACGGAGAGCCATTACAGGACAAATAGTCCGTTACGATGTACGCGTACGTAGGACAGTGTGAGCGCGTACATGAATTCACGCGAGCAATTTTCGTCGCAGCTCGTTACATCTCGAGGTCGTGCGAGACCCAGAGGTCGCCGCGAATCGTTTCGCCATAATAAAATCTCGTCAGGATTGACATGTGGCTGAATTTGTAACAGCAACGTATCAAGATTCGTTAAAAAGCGATTTCGCTCTCCCTCGTCTCTTCTCTCGCTCGTATTTTTTTTTTATTCCCTCGTTCTCTCCGACGATATAATTCGTCCCTGATGGATCGCAATGCATAAACGATTGAGAGCGAAACTCCGCGGCGTCTCCAGTGAGAAATTGATACAATTCGCTTTCTTATTAAACTGTTTTCTATCATAGACTTTATTTTTTTTTCTCTTTCGACTTTTCGGATTAAGACTCGCTTATTCGTGTCATCGTAAACGAAAAAAAATGTATTACTTTTTTTTTGTTTCAATTTTTTACTTTCCATTTTCTATTTATTTAAAAATCTTTTTTTTCGTTCCGAAACGTTCTTGATAAAAATCATGAATTTTTAATTGGTAATACAAATATGGAAAAAAAAACGTCTCGAGATACCTACGCCAAAAATTTCGAACTTTGAGCGTGGAAACCCGAGCGGAATAAGCAATTTACGTATTTACACAGCGCGCACGGCCAGATTAATTGCCACGCGTTTTGAAACGGGCCACCGTGTGTTTTCCTTATTACACGTGGACGCGGCTCAAAGCGAGTTCCCGGAAAATTTCAGTCGATTTTTCCCTCCCACGCGAGCCTAAATCACCGTACAAAAACTTCGGAAATTCGCGTCCCAAACTTTTCCTCAACCATCGAAAAATTCGTGCAGTGTGTCACCAAAACTCTATACTTGCCCACTCGTGTAAAATAATCTCATGAATATTCAATCATGTATTTTTTCCCGGAATTTCAATCCAATGAATTTTCTTGTATCATGCTCGGTGAATGAAAATTCGTGCAAGGAACGAGGAAAGTCTCGATGTTTGTGCATATTTTCCTATCTCTCGCTCTTCATTCGTGAGAGCGAATATTCCAAATCTATTTTCAATGCGTTCCGTGGGAGAAGCAATAATCGTATTTTTCTTTCGCTAATATTAGACACTCGCCGGATATATTTGTGTCCGGCGGATGCAAAGCGACGCGATCTCTTTTTTGGTCAACCGTATTTCTTTTTAATGATATACATTGCTCGAAATATAATTATTTTTAGTTTCATTATTTCGAATAATAAAAGAGCTCGAAATGAATTTGACAAGTCAGTAATCATCACTCGATTTATATTTTTATTAAGGTAAACGTCCCAATAGTTGAACAACTAAAGATTTTTCACACTTTATCTTTATTTACAAAATATTCAAAGAAAAAATCTACTTCAAATTCGCATCTAAACTATTTTCTGATATTTCAGTGATCCAAAAATTATTTTATGTGTTAATTTTAAACAATATTTCTAGTCAATAAATACTTGAACGTTTGAATATGTAGGAAGTTCCAATAGTTGGGCAGAAAATTGACCCTATTTCTAGGGTTCAGCAAGTTTGTTCCAATTCTATATTAAAAAAGACACAAGGCCTCTAGTCGATTAATCAGAATAGAGCGCATTATGCGGAGCGCATTTACTAATGGCTAATTACTACTCATTACAAAAAAATTCAACGTGCGCTGCTTTAGAAATAATGACTTTGATGTTTAAATCATTCATTTTGTCTTGCAAAATTTTTCAGGAATTACCTATTATGAAGTCGATTTCGCCGAGGACACGAAAATATATCGTCACTTGAAATTTTAAGATTTTCCTATTTTCGATTCTAGAAAAACCAGGCTGGAGGTCCTCAACACGCTAAATTTTTTCAGCTCATGTGAAAAAAACTTGCAACACAATTTTCTATTATTTATGTCAAATGTACCTGAATAATTCGGGGATTTTAAACATTAAAAAAAAAAGAAAGAAAGTTAATCGAGCTTAACGAGGAAAAAAATGTCAAATTTTCGTTAATCCCTCATTAAAAACTCATTAGTTAGTCATTGTTTCCATGGTGTTCGGTCGAGCTCGAATGAAAAACCGAACACGATCTTGCTCGTTTGGATCTTCAACTTAATTTGGAATCATTAGGCCGGTAGAAAGTGTCGGGGTAAGACGTGCCGGGTCTCGCCAGGCAGTTAATTACTGAAAAACATATCGTAGGAATTCAACAAGTTCAATTGAGTGTCAGTTCCAGTGATTTTCAATCATAGGAAAAGCGAATAGTGTAGTGTTTCAAATTTATAATATCGTTTAAAAATACGTTTAAAAAAATGTCAGTGCAGATGTATCCTATATTAAAAAGTGATGAAACCCCTAATCAATTGATCGAAATAAAGCGCATTATGTGAAGTTGTATGAAGTATACGCCTAGAGGAGCAGCAAAATATCAATTCAAACGTGTCAAAAAAGCAGCCGCGTCGTCGCTCGTAAATTAAAGTTATGAAAAATAAACTTCTTTGCATATGAAAAATAATCCATATGATTTTATTGAGAAATAAATAAAATTAAAATGTAAAAAATAATATATCAAAAATTGTCCAATTATGGGGACATGTCCATCTATTGGGACGTTTACCTGCATTGTGTAAAAACGAGAAGAAACGAAAGCGGTTTCTTGCTAAAAAGGAAAAGCCAGTTGAGCGCGTGCAGTTTCGAAAATCGAGGTCTTCCTCGTGACACGTTTTGTCGAAAGTGACTTCTCGCGTCGAACGCGCGCACGACACCCCGAACCGGATCAACCGACCAATCCAATTCTCGTCATCTGTTTTTTTTTTAAGGCTTCGCTCGTCCGTTCATTTTTCGGTACTTTGTCCCGCGTCTTCCGCACGTTTCTCCAATTTGAGAGTGCTGCTTTGAAAAGCTGATACAAGCGCGGAGAGACTCGGAAAATAGTTTTACAGCGCGAAACGTAATTTTGATAATAGTTATATTTTTATAATTAAATTGCTCGAACTCTTACCAAAATCGTTTGTTTGTCTTTCGCCAAGGACAATGACGATGTGCTAACAGAAATTCCCGCTTGTTTCAATTCTACTCTCGTTTACAGGTCGTCGGGTTTCAGAAGCCTTATTCTCAATGGCCATTCAGTGCATTCTTCGAGATATATATATATATGATTTTTTTTCTCCCGAGGTGTCAATATAATAATTTATCAACAGGCTTTTTCATAATCTGACTACGATCTTTGGTCGTGCATATTAATTGATGATCAAACACACTATACACATTACTGAGAACACGCGAAAAAAATTATCCCTGCGTTTACGAAGTATTGTAAATTTTGTATTACTTTCTAAGTGCTTTTTTTCTATGTTCCAGATTCTCCCGATTGACCCGAAATCCCGTCGGGTCTTCGTCACGAGTGGCGGTCTCAAAAAAATACAAGAAATTCAGTTCGAGCCAGGTTCCAAGCTGGCACAATACATAAAAACAATCAACTACTGTTTCCCGGAAGAGATAGTGAGGTGAGAAAATATTACTCGAATTTCCGTCATTAATTGTCATTCGTATTTTCGTTTATTGATATTTAACCTCGAAGATAATCGCATTTTCTCGTTTTTGTATGATCATCGTGTGGAAAACACGTTTTTCTTTGTCTTCTCCAACGTTTTACTTCTCGAATCTTTGCTTACCGGTCTTTAAATAATTTCCCGTGATAAAATCAACTCCCGGTCGGATCATTAATCAGCGTCAAGAAAAAAAAAGCGCAGGACTAAAGTTGCGTGCACCTGTTGAGCTTAACCTTATCGCAGTCGTTCACGCGACAGCCTGACTCGACACCGCATATACCATTTAGAAATATTTCTTCTTTTTTTTTGAGACACTCGCACTGTGCAACTTTTCGCGTTGTTGGCAGAAACAGACACAAGACGAACGATGTATCTTGTTGTCAAAAAGTGTACGTTGTAGAAAACAAAAAAGTGTCGAAGTATTCGAGAGGACGATAGAAGAAAAAAATCTAGCACTTTGAACGTGATGACAATTTAACAATCGACGTGCACGAAAACACTAGTTGCTCGGAGTGATACGAGGCTGTACTCACTTTGTGTTCGTTGCACAACGACCGATGATATTCGCGAGAAAAAGTGTCGAATCCGGTAAAAAGTGGCGAAAACGTCGAGGGGATATATTAAACTAGCTAACGACGAGTAATCAGCGTTGCTCTTCGTTCATCATCAGTCCCAAGGATCATCGAGATTGATGACTTTCCAGAGTAGCGATGTAAACGCCATTTTGCCTCAGCTGACTTTGCATCCCCCGATGAATACCGCCTCACTATCGCTCCATCTCTTTCGCTATCTCCCTCCGTCCTCTCTCCCCCTCTCGACTCCCCCCCTCGAGTCCTCAATTTCAACCCCGACGTGTTCGATCAATATTTCAACTTTTCATGCGGGAATACATCCTGACATTTCTCTACTCGCGCGCGTTACGCACGACGGGGAGAGCACGAAAAAGCGTGAGTTTTTATTTTTTTCGCGCTCATATTTTTTGTGTTTTGAAAATAGCTCACCCATACAGTTTGATCGTATTATTTTATTTATTTATTATTGAAGCGGTCATTGATTATTGTACGAGCCAATCGATTGTTAGTCGTAAGTGAGCCTTAGGCGCACTTAATCGCTCCTGACAATTGAGATAATTAATTAAACGTAAATAAATTTAAGAAAAGAGGAAGTGCATTGGCGCTAGCGTCGGCTGGTAGTCCTTTTTTAATTTTTGTAACTTTGGTTAGGACACCAGCCGCGAGGAGTTCTGTCGCTACAGTCTGGAATTTGTGGAAGCTTGTATAAAAAATTTATTTCGTCGTTCATTCGTTGTTTATATTCATGAGCGAGCCGTTTTTTTCTTTTTGGACATGTTTCAATTGATATTTTGCAATTTTTCTAGGCGCATGTTTTATATAACTTCGAATAACACGCTCTATTCCGATGAATTGATTATAAGCATCATGTATTTTTTTAAATAGGATATTTTATCGTAAAATTTCTTGTAGATAACAAAAATGTTACTTATATGGGGCGCAATCCAAGAATTCATATTGAAAAATTGAAAAAAACTTGTTCAAAAGTCAGTTTTTTGGCCTGTTCAATATGAATTCTTAGATTTCGCCTAGAATAATTGTCATTTTCGTTATCTACGGGAAATTTACGATTGAAATAGGCTCTTAAAATCGAAAA
Organism: Cremastinae sp. A BG-2022a; assembly: GCA_030522545.1. Classification (NCBI taxonomy): domain Eukaryota; kingdom Metazoa; phylum Arthropoda; class Insecta; order Hymenoptera; family Ichneumonidae; species Cremastinae sp. A BG-2022a. The sequence goes on from JAPYYW010000555.1 coordinate 26,281, forward strand.
AAAAAATTTCAAGAAATTTGGTGAATCACACTGGGTTTCGTGGACCCATGAGAATTTTAATTTGCGATATCTTTTCTTTCTCTTAACGAAATCAACTTTATTAGGGGGTTTTTTAAAGATTTTTGCAAAACGAAGCAAATGGAAAAGGAATCACGTTAATTCATCAATTTGTTAAAAAGTTATTACCCCTTGAAGATTTTCGAAAAAATGGAAAGGGGTATACCTTAAAAAATTTGCAAAAATTTTTGAATTTTTTTTTCTCGTTTTCAAGAGCCTTTTCGATCGGAAATTTCCTGTAGATAACGAAAATGCTACTCATTCGGAGCGAAATACAAGAATTCATATTGAAAAATTGAAAAAAACGATCCAAAAGCCACTTTTTTGGCTCATTCAATATAAATTCCTGTATTTCGCCCCGAATAATTATCATTTTCGTTATGTACGGGAAATTTACGATCGAAATAGGCTCTTAAAATCGAAAAAAAAAATTTCAAGAAATTTGGTGAATCACACTGGGTCTCGTGGACCCATGAAAATTTCATTTTGCGATATATTTTCTTTCTCTTGACGAAATTCACTTTATGATGAGTGATTTTTAAAGATTTTTGCAAAACGAAGCGAATGGAAAAGGAATCACGTTAATTCATCAATTTTTTAAAAACTTATCACCCCTTGAAGAGTTTCGAAAAAATGGAAAGGGGTATATTTTCAGCGGCCGCTTTTTCCTTTTTGACCTTTTTAAATCGATATTTTGCTGTATTTTTAGTCGCATATTTCATAAAACTTATTTAGAATCGATCAGAGGTCTCATGTCTTTTTAAATACAGTGCATAATTGTAAATTACACACAGATATTATTCACCTGGATATCCGGACAGTCTTCTCGAGAGTATCGAAAAGTATTTGCCAAAACGGCCATCGGATGCAAGCATGGATAGAAGATTTTCTTCCGAATCGGACTCGGACGATTCGCTTCTTCAGGACGACGACAATTGAAAGCTACCAAAAGTTCCTTATTTCTCCAAAAAATTCATTGTTCTTCCGAAACCTTAAATACCTGGATTATCAATAATTATAAATAAATATTTATCGCACAAATTAAACAATACAAACAATCGTGAATTCAATACACGTTTAAAAATCTTCGGTTCTACAAATTCAAATCGTCTAGAAAAATCTTCACATTGTGCTTGACTTCCGTTCAGGCATGCGCCCAAGTTCAGGTACGTGTTGGAAAAATCTTGAGGCCGAGTCAATCTGCCAGTCATTCATAGGAGGGCTAAACTTACGAGATTGCACGATTATTAATATTTTTTATAACAAACCGGTAACGTCGGACGTAAGCTACCATGAATAATAAGGTAATAGTTGTTAACAACGATGCTCAATTTCCCGGCGAATTGGCAAAAGCTGGAACGAAACTTGTGGTCGTCGATTTCACCGCGACTTGGTGAGTGGTCTGCCGCTTAGTGAGGTTATAATGTCATGACGAATGCTTGTTTTTTATTTTATGAATCACAATACATATTTGCTAATTCTCGATTAAATTAAAAAAATTACATTGGACAAATAAAAAATAAAAGATTCAAACTATTTGACCTGTAGTTTGTGAAAGTGCGTTTTTGTTTATTTTCATTGTCATTGCAACAATTATTATGACATGTCCATCAATTTTAGAGCTTTTTTTGTTTTATTTTATTTTATTTTGAATTACAATTTTTTCAAATTTCAATACTATAAAGTAGCAATAAATTTGTTTTGCATGAGTTGGTAAAATTATAAAAATGGACGATTAATAATGTGGCTTACTGGTGTGAAAACTCAGGTGCGGTCCCTGTCAAAGAATAGCTCCAATATACGAGAATCTGCCTACACAATATCCCAAAGCTGTCTTTTTGAAAGTGGATGTAGACAAGTGCGCGGAGACGGCGTCTTGTCAAGGAGTCAACGTAATGCCGACATTTATATTTTATCGAAACAGAACAAAAGTGGGTTCTTGTCAAGGCGCTGATGCGGAAGTTCTTAAGGGAAAAATTTTGGAGTACTATGGTTCAGGAGACGGCGATGACGGCGCCTCGCAGGTTGCCGGACATGTACGAGAGAACAAAGATAACATTTACTATCATATATTCGTCATGGTCGCCCTTGCTGGGATTATTTACTACTGGAGCAAAAACCACAATCAGTGAAAACAATTTATTTTGTCAAAACATATATGATGTCAGACAGAAAAAAAACAGAAAATCTCAACAATGCTGTTTCTGATAAAAATACAGTTATTCATGAATTTGTGTATTGTCAATAATTCTTGATATTAAATTAGAGATTCATAGTTAGAAATACGAGTTTTTTTTAAACCATTTTACATAAATTAAATTAAACTGATTTTGATAATCAAAAGTTTTTTCTCTCATTAAAGTTAAAAAAACTCGTATTCAAACCTTGAAAAATTGTCCTCGTTTCTATTCCTCAAATCCATCCTTTCCACAGATGGATCTTGCTACTTTCATCTGCAAGGGAGAATGCGAGTGCCTCAATGAAGCAGATGACCACTGTTTGGAACATTGTCTTACTCAGGAAGGGGGGTATCTACAAAGTGACTGTGACGAGCAGCTTATCATGTCATTGACATTCCTTCAACCGGTCAAGATTCACTCTCTGAAAATGAAGGGACCTGCTGATAAAGGGCCTAAAAATATCAAATTGTTCATAAACCAACCAAGAACGATTGACTTTGACATGGCTGATTCGAATACGAGCGTTCAAGATCTCACGTACGTACTATTTTGTTCAAAATTTGTTGGAACAAAAAAATATGGGATAACTCTGAATAAAATTTGTGAATATTTTTTTTCAGATTATCGGCTAAAGACGTTGAGGAAGGAAATCCGGTACCTTTGCGATATGTTAAATTTCAAAATGTAGTTAATCTTCAAATCTTCGTGAAGGACAATCAGTGCGGCGGTGAAACGACCCAAATTGATCATCTATCAGTTATAGGTTCACCCATATCGACGACCAACATGAATGATTTTAAGAGAGTTGTTGGCAAAAAAGGCGAAAGCCATTGAGCTCAAAAGTCTCATGAAATGCATATGATAAAATTAAATCGAGGTCTCGACGCTCTTGTTTTTTTTTTCACGAGAAAATAAACGTGTGATCGTATTGTACAATAACGAAGTATTTTGAAAGCGATTCGTTCTTTGATTTCTTATTCGATCACGTTTTTCCAAAACGTTCTTAAAGTTGTTTAAAACTGCATTCTATGTATAAACTGAAACGTGACAGAATGTTAAAATTGCAAGGAAGGAATGATACCTGTGTCAAACACCTGAGTGCCGACAAGAGAAATATATATGGTGAATGAATCTGAATTGTTCCATAATTTTTTTACAATATCAGATAAATTTTGAAACTTTTGTCGTTTAAGAGTTCTTTTTTTCCAATTCTGTAAAGTACTCATTAAAAAGAATTCCTCATTTTTAAGTTATGAAAAAAATATTACAAGTACTAATTACAAAAAATTTTTTTTATTAAGTTTCAATTGTAAAAAACAATAAAAACTTTCCGAACTAAATAATCTACTCTTAGCAAAAAATTCTTTGACTTTTTTTACAGGCAATTTTTAGTTTTCAATACCTTCTGACTGATTGCACGAAAATCTTGAAATTTCGAGAGTCGAAACTCCGAACTCCGTTCGAATATATTAGATTTTTTAATGATTTTGTAAGATTATGGGGTGTATTTTGATGAAGTGAAAAGTTGGCAAAAAAAAGTAAAGGAGATATTGGATAAATCTAGTGTTAGAAATAAAAAAAAATGCTGAAACACTATTTGATTTTTTTGTTGTTTTTACATTTTTTTTATTCAATAGCCGCATGAATAATCACACAATGTTAAATTACTTCTTAGCCTTCTTGGTGGTGTCCTTTGCAGGGACTTTAGTCAAGTCGTCCGGATTTTCGGCAGCATCCTTAACTCTCTTGGCTCTGATGCCGATGAGTCTCGCATCAGCGCGGGCTTTCCTCAGCGTGATGTAGGCCGAGAATTTCTTCTCCTCGTCAGTTATGACACGAGCCTTTGCCTTGGCTGGAGCTTGGTGGCGTACGGGCATAACTTCGCTCAACGGGTTCAACGGAGCCTGGCTTGCGAGCTTGCATTCCTCCTCGGTGGCATCGCCCTTCTTCGGCTAGAAAATAGGAAAAAAAAGTTTAAAAAATTAGAAAAGACAGGCAACCAATAACTTTCATTAGCAATTTGATTAATTGGTTAAAGCTTGCAAGAAACATAGCTTTTAATCTTGGTGGTATAAATTAAAATATCAACCTTCTTTTCATTGATGGGGAAGAGAATGAGCTTGGCTCTGTATTCCTTCAGTCGCTGAGCATTTGTCTGGAGAGATTCTACAGACTTGTTGCGCCTCCTGGGGTCAACAGCTATTCCGATGGTCTTGGCAAATCTTTTGTTCAGTCCACTAGCTTTGAGTTCTTCAAGGGTGAATCCTCTGCCAGCACGTACCTTGGTGTGGTAACGGAATGTCGGACAGTGGACAACTGGCCTCAGAAGTTTTACAGGTCTGTCAAAGTAAATAAACATTTCATCATTACAAAATCCACAAATCTACAAAAGTATTATTTTCTACTACTACTGAATAAAATACGTGTCACTTTTTCTTACCTCGGAACAACAGCACGTGCTTTTTTTATACGATTCGTCCTGCGACGAATTTTACGAGCGGGCTGATTGAACCAGGTCTTGACAAAACGCTGCCAATCTTTGTGAAAGTGCCCATTAGGGATCATATTATTCCGCTTACCCATCTTGGAGCTGAAAAATCATCAGTTCATTTTAATAAAACGTCATTCAAGTGCAATAATCAAATTAAAATATTGATCGATATGAAAGTTTGACACTATCGTAACACGATTCACTTGAGAGGTTAGGAGATTTTATATTCATTCTTATTTGCATTTGTCAACAATTTCACCGTGATAAGAATAATTGTGAAATACATCCAAGGTATTTCCAGGTAGGTAATTTACATCGTAAACTTTGAATAAATTCTAACACTCCAAAAAATGAAAGTTCTTAACCTCTTTTACCCGTCACGCAAACTTGGTGCATAAAAAATTTATCATTAAATAATATATATTATTGAAAAGCACACTGTATTGTTATACTAGTTTCAATCGTCGTTTTATTCCATTTAGATTGGTTACGATTTCGTAGATAAACGACGATTTAATTTTGGGATTGATCCCTTACCAGCTTGTTTATGCGATGCACACCGGAAAAAGAACGTGCGCGTAGAAGCGGAAGTATGACGTTTGGGTCATACTGACAACAAATTTTTTCATAAAATGCTGCACTTTTTTGCATCTTTTTTTATGCATTCAAAATCATATGCATGATAAATTAAAAAAAAAACTACTACTTTTTCTATGTATATTATTTTACAATAATACTTTCGTTAAAAAAATTTTAATAAAAACATTGACACATATTTTGACTCAAGTATTGACTCAATATGGCAAACTACTGATGGTTTATGTTTCTCATGTTGTTTTGATTTGTTGAAAAAACCGGTGTTTTACATCGAAAATGAAGTGCACTGATTTGCGATCATTAATATCGGCGAGAGGACGAATAAACCAAAATATTAAACAATTTTTCATTGCGAGATATGCTTCGACGAGTCTAGGCTTATTCGTAAGTTGAAATAATTTTTAGGTTAATAATGTGCTCGTTCTGTGCTTACGGAACAATTTGAATAAAGTGAAGTAAAAATTACAGGATCAAGAATTCAACCACGATATTCGACTGAAGATCGAAGAATACTGGAAAGACAAAGTATCCCTACCAGAGAAAAATTTTAATGACAGTGGGAATGAAAAATGTTACGTTCTATCCATGTTCCCATACCCCTCTGGTTCTCTTCACATGGGACATGTCAGAGTTTACGCTATCAGCGATACTGTAGCGCGTTATTATCGAATGACAGGTATTCTCTTCTACTTTCGAACTTGAATACAGTATTTAAAGATAAAATTAATACAAATTTTATATAACATATCAGGTAAAAAAGTCATTCATCCCATGGGCTGGGACGCTTTTGGTCTACCTGCTGAAAATGCAGCAATTGAAAAAAAAACGGATTCTAATGAATGGACTCGAAATAATATTGAAAGCATGAAAGAACAGTTTAAGAAAATGGGCTGCTTGTTTGACTGGGATCGGGAAATATCAACCTGCGATCCTGACTATTACAGATGGACACAAGAATTGTTTTTAAAATTATACGAGAAAGGGCTTGTTTATCAAAAAGAGTCTTTTGTAAATTGGGATCCTATCGATTGCACAGTGCTTGCTGATGAGCAAGTGGATGAACACAATAGGTCTTGGCGCTCGGGTGCTAAAGTTGAAAAGAGACTATTGAACCAGTGGTTTATAAAAACTACAGCATTTGCAGAGTAAGTTCTGAACACTGAAATTTTGCGGCGTTTGATAAAAATTTCTTGATAAAATAATTATTAAAAATTTAATAACTTTTGAATTCACAGATCGTTGTTGAATGGTTTGGAAGATCCAATCCTCAAAGATTGGCAGGATATAATAAAGTTACAAAAACACTGGATTGGCGTGTGCAACGGGATTTCGTTGGAATTCGAGCTACTAACGGATATGGAGAATACTCCAAAAAGTCTAAACCTATGGACAGATATTCCAGAATCGATAAAAGATGCAAAATTCATTGCAATTTCGAACCAAAATTATCTAGCTAATAATGAATTTTTGTCTGAAGATTCGAATGCAAGTCTCATTAACGCCAAGGTACGAAATCCATTCACTGGCGAAATCTTGCCGATTTATTTGACGAACGACGTTGAATTTGCGCCATTTCGCGATAATCACATCGGAATCCCTGGACGTCGTCCAGAAGACGCAAAATTCTGCCAAAGCCTTAACATTCCCTTTGACAAATGTCCAGAACTTTCGGAAGATCAGATTGAAACGAAGCGTTCGGAAATTATGGCCGAAGCGAGGCAAAGAAATATCGGCGGTTACCCCGTCAGTTCGAAGCTTCGTGATTGGCTCATTTCGAGACAAAGATACTGGGGAACTCCGATTCCAATTATTCACTGCAAAACATGCGGTCCGCGTCCTGTTCCAAGAGATCAACTTCCCGTTACTTTGCCAAAAATTGATCGCAAGTCAAATGACAAGATAATAACTCTCCGTGATGCAGCTTCGTGGATGAAAACAGAATGTCCCGATTGTAAGGGACCAGCAACCAGAGAAGTAGATACCATGGACACTTTCGTCGACAGTTCTTGGTACTTCATGAGATACATCGACCCGAAAAACAAGGAAGAAATGTTTTCTAAAGAGAAAGCTAAAGAGTTATTACCAGTGGACGTTTACATTGGTGGAAAAGAACACGGTACATTTTTTTTGATTACCCATTTTATTCAATTCTTTTTTCTTTTTTCAAAAATTTCTTGGATGTATTTTTTTTCAGCGGTATTGCACTTGTATTACGCCCGGTTCGTTAGTCATTTTCTTCATTCATTGGGACTCTTACCGACGAAAGAACCTTTCAAGCAACTTCTCGTGCAGGGAATGGTAACGGGAAAAACGTACAGGGTAAAAAATTCTGGCAAATACTTACCAGAAGACCAAGTTGAGACGGTTGGTGGACAACTCGTGGAAAAAGAAACTCAAGAAATTGTCGTTTTAACGTGGCAAAAAATGTCGAAATCCAAGTTCAACGGAGTTGATCCTCTAATGTTGTTTGAAAAATACGGAGCAGACACGACGAGACTTTTGATGTTGGCGGACTTTGCACCGACTTCCAGTAGACGTTGGTCAACAGACAGTGAGTAGAATTTTCTCTTTTCATATTCTTATTTTTGCCATTAATAAATTATATCATTTAGCATTTCCGGGCATATTTAATTGGCAACGGAGACTGTGGATGACGATTGACAAGCTGATTGATAGTCGTTCGAAAATAAGCTCCGACGAGCGATTGCAGAAAATTGAGACGGAGAAATTCAAACAGGACGACGATTACATGTTCGACAGCAAAAATTTTTACATTAAAGGAGCCAATTTCAATCTCACGAGATCCCAACAACTGAGTGTTGCAATTTCAAAAATGCAAGGACTTACAAACAGGTACATTTTTTACGATTGTGATTGAGGAATAGATATGTAAGTATACATTTTTTTTCTTACAAAATGCAGCATCAGAAAAGTATCTCCAGAGTGTTTGACGCACAGTCGTGAGTATGAAAGAGCGTTGGCTGCGCAAATAATAATGCTCGCTCCGTTTGCACCGCAATTTGCTTCGGAACTTTGGGCAGGATTCTGTTCAGCGGCTTATCATTTGGCGGATGATGACTTGAGTATACGAAAGGATCTTGACGTGCTTCAGCAAAGATGGCCAGAAATTGACATGGATTACAAAATGGATATTGATATATACGTAAGTTTTTATTTCTTCAGTAATACTGAGATGTATATAAACTCTTAAATCTTTTACCGATTATTTACAACAACGAATTCTCCTTTTTTATTTTCAAGTTCAACGGTAAGGAAATATTTTCTATGAAGATCCCGCGTCACCTCCTCGATCAGATGACTGAGCAAGATGCATACAAGTTTGTCACAGAGTCTGATATTTTCATCCATACTCTTAGTAACCGGATCATTTGTGATTTCAAATTTTATTCAACGCCAGGCTGCGACGCAAAAATTAAATTCATCATTAAAAAAAGGCAGCAAACAGAAAAAAAACAACTAGAAGATGTTAGCAATTATTAAACTGTCAAACAATTAAATGTTCATTTAAAAAATTGGCTCACCTAATTTCAATATCACCGTTGTAACCATTATGCCGAATAGTCTTTAAAAACTGGATATAATCTTTTGGCAAAGTGTTCTCTTCGGCTCCCTTTAGTATAGTGTTCCTTAAAAAATAATCAATGATTAACGAAGGAAAACAATGAGAAATATTTTCTAAGAATCGAACAGGCCTACAGATAAATTTGAGAAGGTCTTCGTTCCTCTGGTAACTCTGACAGCTTCACATTTTCTAATGGATTGTTGCACTGTTGATAAACCCGACATTTCAAAACTTGACCCTTGAGAGTCTCAATGTCAACATTAAGGGGAAAATATATTTTTTCGTCAACGCCTTCTTGCTCATCCAGATCTGACAAATTAGAATTGTCTATTTCCCAGATTACGCCCCAGACGTGATAATTTTCTGTTGGCACTATAGTGGCTGATGCACCTCTCCATCTCTTGGATTGAGTGTTGAAATCTAAACGAAAATTCTATCGATCCCATACATACATTTTTTCGTTTTAATTTCTTTTCATTTATTTTATACATTATTATATTCACAGGAATAAAAATTCAAATAAAGAAAAATACTCGAATATTTTATAATACCTTCAACTTTCCAATATCTTTTTTTACAGCACTTGGGTTATTTATATGAATACGTTTTGTCAACAAATTACTACCGTAAGCAAAATATAAAAATTTATTCGACATTGTGCACCACTGGTTAACAATGAGAATCCTCACACAAGTTATCGTAAAAACTGCAAAACAAACATGAAAGCGAAGTAAAAAATTTGTATAAACTTTACGTCATGAAACTTTGAGCAATAATCAATGCTAATCAATTGATAATTATGGGTATAATACGAAATACGTCGACGAAATCATTCTGACTTCGTTGATGATTACGTGAAAGAAATCTGTGTAAAAACATTTATTCTAAGAGTGAGAAAACAATAGACCCAACAATCATTGAATGTATCGAAAATGTTAAAAAATATTTTAAAAATATTTTTGATAAAAAAGTTATTGAATAAACAATAAAAATGATATATGGCTAACTTCATGTTGCCTGGAGACATAATTTTTAAATGTTGGCGAACGTGAGTGCGCGCAATGGCGACTTCCGGCATCGCCATTCGCTCTCTTTCATATCTGTGGACCCTTTTCCGGTAGGGTGACAAAATGACTGGCTTCAGTGAAAAGGTTTGTGTCGAAAGTTTTAGCGTTTTTTCCGCAACGAAACGTTAAATAAATCAGTTTATAAATAAAAAATAATCTCGATACATCCTTACGTATTTGGGATATGTTGGAAAAGCGTAAATTTTTCAATTATTGCCAATAAGACCGTCTAGAGTGTCCGCCGCGACGCACGTGTTCCGACATCATATTTTTCTCTCGAAACGCCAATATTTTTCTACATTCATCATTTTTCTATTGCTTTTGAGTTTTTTAATTCATTAATTTATTCGTTATTCCAAATACTCGTATCGAAAGTTATATCATTCGATTGAATATTGTGACGTGACACGTGTTGGAAAGAGCCTTTCTAACCAATTTTCAATATATTTCAGCTTTTTTATTTTTGGAATCAAACTGTTATTTACACGACTAATCGATATTGGAATTAACTTTTTTTATTATTTCAAGCATTTTCACAAAAATATTTATAAAATATTTCTATTTGCAGCCAATTTTGATAGATGGCCGTGGCCACTTGCTCGGTCGCTTGGCGGCTACCATCAGCAAATCCATCCTTGAAGGCAACAGAGTCGTTGTTGTTCGCAGTGAACAACTCAACATCTCTGGTAACTTTTTCAGGTTGGTGAAATTCTATATATTTTTCATTTTAATTACACCATCCTCCAAATGATTATAAAAATTCTTACCTACATTATTTGATATGTAATGAAAAACAATTATCTTATGATGCTCATTTCTTCACAAACTACTTGATTTTATCGAATAATATGGTTACTTAAATTTTTTTTTCTTTTTTTTAGGAACAAATTGAAGTTCATGTCTTTCCTGCGCAAAAGATGCAACGTCAATCCAGCACGTGGTCCTTTCCACTTCCGTGCTCCGAGTAAAATTCTCTGGAAGACAGTTCGTGGTAAGTGAGCAGTGGATTACTAATGTAAATGTGATATATCAATTTATTTCATGATTACAAAAATTCTTACCTACATTAATTGAAAATGTTATGAAACAAAACTTTTGATGAAACGATTTGTGTATTTAATGTTAGATTTGTCAACTGTGAAAACGATTTTAACATGCTATTTAATATTTCAGGAATGATCCCTCACAAGACCCAGAGAGGCAAGGAAGCCCTCAGGAGGTTGAAGGTTTACGAAGGATGCCCACCCCCTTACGATCGCAGGAAACGCGTCGTTGTTCCTGGTGCAATGAGGGTAATGTGCCTCAAACCCGGCAGAAAGGTAATTTCAACAAATCAATAAATAATATTTTTAATTGTTTGTTCAAACAGTGATGGTAATGGTAATTTGCGACTGAAAACGTGGACAAACGTCTACTTTGATGAAAATTTTGGCTGAGTTTTCATTCAGCTAAAACAAATTTTCGTGTCTACTGATGTTCCATAAATAATTTTTAATAAATTATTTTCAGTACTGCCACGTCGGCCGTCTGTCTCACGAAGTTGGCTGGAAGTACAAGTCGGTTGTTCGTACCCTGGAGAACAAGAGGCGTGTCAAGGCTATCCTTGAGGTACAAAAGAGGGATAAGCTCAAGGTATATTGCATTTCATACAATTACTTACATTATTTCATTTTAATCTATTACATAAAATTTCCAATGATGTCTATGGTAATTTGCGACTGATTTCTGCTGAAATGTCTAATTTTGAGGAATGATCATTATGACTAATTTAATCATAATGTTTTACTACGTACAAATCTAAACGTTAATTTGTGTTTGTTTCAGAAACTTACAAAACAAGCGGGTGAAAACGTTTCCAAAATTACAGCGCCGTACACTCAGATCATCAACGGTTTTGGATATAATTAAATATGTGTATTATGAGGTCAATAAAGCCTTGTAAACATTGCTTGGTGTTGTTCGTGTTTAATTAATCAATATTGTATTTTTTTAGCACGGATGAAAATATACGATTCTTATTTAGAAGAATATTATTTATTAAGTTTTCTATGTACAATAGTTATTTACAGCTTTTTAAAATTTTTTATTCTATCGTTGTTTCAACGGGATAAAGAACGGTTCCCGCCTTATCGTTGTCCTCTTCGTCGTGTACCTCGTGCTCTTCTTCGTCGTCTGAACTTGATGAATTCGAGTCATCATGATTTCGATAGTTTCCAACGATATTCGGTACAGATCCAATGGTATTTGATCCAATTTGCTGCGTCAATCTTTCAATTGCGTGTTTTGCTTGAATCTCCTAAAATAAATTGTGAGTACACGATCAGAGAAAACATTTTAGAATTTATCGAAAATTCAGACGTTTCCCAAATTACCTGTAATCTATCAGCCTGCTCTTTTTCAAGTTTCAAAGATTCCTGCAAGCTCAGAGTTTTGACTGCACCATGCACTATCAGAGGTGGTGTTGCTGCTGTTACTTCCCAATGTTTATCTTTTTTTCTCAATTTTTCCTTTTCTGGATCGTGTACGTTGCTCTTGGTAGTTTTGTAAGGCTTGAATGGTTCTCTGTGCTTCTCATTTTTTGGATTTTCCACCTTGTCCACTATGTACTTTACATGTTGAATGTCCATCAAGTTCTCATTTTTAAAAGACTCAATTTCCTCAAGATCTTCAGGTTTTATGGAAGTTTCCTCATTTTGAATGAACACGATTTTCTTTGAATGGACACCAGTACCTGTTGGCTAAAGGTGCACAAATTGAAAGATTTTTAATTGTTATGCATGCACACTTTTTCGGATTTAAGTAAAAAAAGATTCACTAATTACCTGTACAAGGATTTTCAGTGGATCCGTTTCATCATCACTGTCAAGTTCAACTATTTTTTCAACCATTGGTTTTTCAGTATATTTTCCAGTCCATTCAAGGGCATTCATAGCTGCTTTCCCTTCAGATGCAATATTTAATCGAGACAGGAGATTAGCAGCCCTATCAACTTCATCACGATGTGCAATTTCCTTTAGAACAGTCTCTTTAAACTTTTTTATTTTTTCACCTTTGTCTGGCAATTTTTCTATGAATTTACTGCAAATAAATTTACATAAATAAATCCCAAATTGATAAAATAAATCATTCAAGAACCTTTTAGAGATTATTCAATTATTATACATACTTATTGGCCAGCAATTTGTTTTGTCTCTCCAAGAGGTCCAAGAGTTCGAATTTCTGTTTCTTTCCTAAATCGTCTATGTAGCCTTGACTCTCTTTCTTCGAACGTTCAGGCAGTTCGCCAGGAACTTTTTTGATAATCCGTTCGTGAAACATCTTACAAACATTTGTGAGTTGTTGCGAGTATTTTCTGTTTTGTTTTCACTAAGAGGTTAAGTTTTTCACCAATCTAAAATATTTTATTAATTTAAAAAAATCCAATTTCTAGTTTATTATTTGATACTTTCGAAATCACTCAGATTATCACGTTTTATATCGTCTAATTTCTATTCAACAGATTTTTCAGAGTTTAGTTGTACTTCGAAAGGTTTTGGAGCAAGAAATAGACGTTTCAGACACACCAGCAAGTGCCTCCACCTATTACTCCGTTTAATGGACGTGACAGCAGCAGAATTATACCCGGTAAAGCACTTCCATCGCTTGCGTTTCGATACGTCGCCAAAAATATAGTACCTGTAGCATTAACCTAAAATTTGTAAACTTATTGACAATAAAACATCCGGATCGAGTATAACGCGTCGACATACGAATGTCCGAAAAAATATAAACGAGGCTTGTGATTTTTATCATCCAGAATGGTCCGAAGCGGTGAAAAGTGAGTTTTCCGTTCGTTCACATACGTTTATAGGTTATACGTGATTGTTTTGTGTTAAAACAATAAAAGCAACATTCCGAAGCTTCATATGTTAATTTAATTAGTTTTTAACTATAACTTCAGATATTCTGGTAATAATTTGTTAAATGAAACAGAGAAAGACATCACAGAAGGAGATCCAGGTCGCGGTCTCGATCTCGGTCAGGAACACCCGAGAAAAAACGTCGTCGTTCGCGTAGCAGGGACCGTGATCGTGAACGGGAAAAGACTCGCCACAGGGAACGTAGAAGCAGGTCAAGAGAGAGGGAGCGAACCGAGCGGAGAGAAAGGACAGAGAGACATGCCGAGAGAGAAAAGAAGAGGTACATTTTTTTCCAATCTTGGTTTGCCACAAAAATTGATTTTTATCTCTTAAACATTTAATTTGTAATGAATGAATGTTCTTGCAGGGGGGACAGCAAAGAGAAACGAGTAGCCAGTTCCAAATCTTCGCGCTCCAACAAGGAAAGAGCGAACAGGTCGAGATCCCGTGAACGTAAAGAAAATAAGGAGAAAGGTGAGGAAGAATTGCCGTTTGACCATACTAAATTGGACAAAGAAGCTGAACAGAAGAGACTCGAATTGGAAACGCAAAAACGTAGGGAAAGGATAGAGAGATGGAGAGCCGAGAGGAAGAAGAAAGAGCTGGAAGCTGCAAAGAAGGATGGCAAGGCTTCAATCCTTGCAAATTTGCAGCTGCCTATGAAAAAATGGTCACTGGAAGATGACAGCGACGAAGAGACTCCTGTGATACCGATTATAGGAGCTGCCAAGGAGGCAAAGGATGAGGATGGTACAACGAAAAACGATACAGACGACGCGAAAGACGACGTGGAGGAAGTTAAAGTCGTGGAGGTTGAGGATGAAATTGATCCTCTCGATGCTTTCATGGCTGAAGTAATTACAAATTTTTTAAGTATTGTTCACCTGGCAATAAATGTTGATGACGAATTTCGCTCATTTACGATTTGTGTTTGATACAGGTTCAAGAAGAAGTAAGGAAAGTTAATAAAGTTGACAACAAAGGTACAAAATCGACGAATAACGGTGTTTCCGGTAGCGGTGGTCAGACGGGCGGTGTTACGATCGTCACGGGTGTGGCGAAGAAAAAAGTACAAAAACAAAAGGGCGAATTGATCGAGCAGAATCAAGATGGTCTCGAGTATTCAAGCGAGGAGGAAGGAGAAAATCTTCACGAGACAGCCGCTGGTATCGCAAACAAGCAGAAGCGCGAATTGGCAAAAGTCGATCACGCGACGACGGAATATCAACCATTTAGAAAATCATTTTACGTGGAAGTACCGGAAATAGGTAAGTTATTCCAGTGCAGAGCAATACTGGTTTTATCGAGCCGCGATTATGTTCAATTTTGTTTTTCAGCTCGCATGACACCGGAAGAAGTAGAAATGTACAAAGAGGAGCTCGAAGGAATCAGAGTCAAAGGGAAAGGTTGTCCAAAGCCTATTAAATCTTGGGCCCAGTGTGGCGTAACGAAAAAAGAGCTCGAAGTCTTGAAAAAACTGGGGTACGAGAAGCCCACGCCTATACAGTGTCAGGCAATACCGGCAATAATGTCCGGGCGAGACTTAATTGGCATAGCGAAAACCGGAAGTGGTAAAACACTGGCATTCTTACTACCGATGTTCCGTCACATTCTTGATCAGACTCCCTTGGTCGACGGCGACGGTCCGATAGCGTTGATCATGACCCCGACTCGAGAGCTTTGCATGCAAATCGGTAGAGATTCGAAAAAGTTCACGAAATCCTTGGGCCTCTCGCACGTCTGTGTCTACGGTGGAACTGGCATTTCCGAGCAAATAGCCGAGCTGAAACGCGGCGCGGAGATAATTGTCTGCACCCCAGGGAGAATGATCGACATGCTCGCAGCGAACAGCGGCAGAGTTACAAATCTTCGTCGAGTCACTTACGTCGTTCTCGACGAGGCAGACAGAATGTTCGACATGGGCTTCGAGCCTCAGGTTATGAGAATAATGGAAAACGTCCGTCCCGATCGGCAGACAGTGTTGTTCAGCGCGACATTCCCGCGCCAGATGGAAGCCCTCGCTCGCCGGATTCTGACCCGTCCTGTCGAAGTCCAGGTCGGCGGTCGTTCGGTTGTTTGCAAGGAGGTCGAGCAACACGTAGTCGTGCTCGAGGAAGACCAGAAGTTCTACAAGCTTTTGGAAATTCTCGGACACTATCAGGACAAGGGATCGACTATAATATTCGTCGACAAGCAAGAAAACGCGGACACGCTCTTGAAAGATCTCATGAAAGCTTCGTACTCTTGCATGTCGCTTCACGGTGGCATCGATCAGTGCGATCGCGACTCTACCATACTGGACTTCAAAGCTGGCAGAACGAAGATTCTCGTGGCCACCTCCGTCGCAGCGAGAGGTCTCGACGTCAAGCAACTCGTGCTCGTCATTAATTACGACTGTCCGAACCATTACGAGGATTACGTCCATCGTTGCGGCAGAACGGGTAGAGCGGGCAACAAGGGTTACGCCTACACTTTCATAACGCCCGAGCAGGAACGCTACTCCGGTGACATACTTCGAGCTCACGAGTTGGCCGGCGTCCCGGTTCCCGAAGCGCTCAGACAGCTCTGGGAAGGTTACAAGGCACGCCAGGCAGCCGATGGCAAGAAAGTCCATACCGGTGGCGGATTCTCCGGTAAAGGCTTCAAATTTGACGAATCCGAAGCTGCACTCGCCAACGAGAAGAAGAAATTCCAGAAGGCTGCCCTCGGTCTGCAAGACTCCGACGACGAAGACATCGAGAACGACATAGATCAGCAGATCGAGAGCATGCTCGCGCCGAAGAGAACTGTCAGAGAGATCGCGAGACCTTCGGCAACCGGGAGCTTAAATGCAGCGGCTGCGACAGCTACCACAGTTCCTGGTCAACCAGTACCGAGTGCGACGGACAAGCTCGAGTTGGCGCGTAGATTGGCCTCGAAAATCAACATCGCGAAAAATCTGGGCGCCGAGGCCAAAGGCGCCACTCAACAGGCCGCCGAGGCTATCCTCAAAGGCGCTGGTCCTACTAATCTCATAACGGTGAGAAATATCGTTGTCCTCGTCTCGTTATTCATACAAGGAATGAATAAAAATTCTAATTTTTTTCCTTAATTTTCAGGCTAAGACGGTGGCTGAGCAACTGGCAGCGAAATTGAACACGAAATTGAATTACCAACCCCGGGAGGAAGATCTCGTGGAAGGAGAGGGCGAGGCGGGTGAACAGACGTTCCGAAAGTACGAGGAGGAGTTGGAGATAAACGACTTCCCGCAGCAGGCGAGATGGCGAGTTACGAGCAAGGAAGCCCTTGCTCAGATCTCAGAATACTCAGAGGCCGGCTTGACCGTTCGCGGAACTTATATAGCGACGGGCAAGACACCGCCGGAGGGCGAACGAAAATTGTATCTCGCGATAGAATCAACGAGCGAGCTGGCGGTCAGCAAGGCAAAGGCCGAAGTCTCGAGGCTCATCAAGGAAGAATTGATAAAATTGCAAGCGTCCGGAACACACGCGGGCTCGCGCGCACGATACAAAGTTTTGTAAATCATCACTTACCGAACATAAAGTCAAGAACTCAATGACATTTTATTTTTCAATATATAAATGCGTTTATGTATCATTGTGCACGACTTATTAGACATGTTTTATAATCACGTATAGTTTTTTCAATGTTTCGAGTCGTTAAACGTGGACCACCTTAACTTATTTACACACGAGTGCATTATTTGGCTTTCGTCTGAAATCTTCCACGTCTTTTGAAGAAAAAGCGGATAATCAACTGCATCAGCCGTATCTTGGAATTGCAAATGAGACCCTGAGTTAACTGAACCAATCAAGCAACATAAGTGGTACTTGTTTTCTTTTTTAACATAGAATAAATTAAATACAAAAACCTGTCGAGTGTATCAGGTCGTGTAAGAACGTTCATCACAACGTAAATTAAGATATTTATTTTTATTATATACAGTCTCTAACGAGCTTATTGCGTTTTCTCTCGTTACATCTAATTAGTTCGACCTTCATTTTCTTCATCTTTCAATCTTTGGCGTAATCTTATAAACGTACGTACTAGATAATCACAGTCTTGAGCACATGGCGCTTCGATTATCCGAATACAAATTGAACACGAAATGATTTTTGGTGGTGCGCCTGGTCTATAAACGTCCTTGACAGTGTCAACTTTCATAATTTTTCAAATTCTGTATCAACTTCGCGGGTCCTTGATCCTTTGTAACAGCCTTCATTGGCCATTCGTTAAAATCGCAGAGCAGCGCTCCGGAATTTCCAAATCTTCGTATAAAATCTTTTTGCACGCGGAAATATCATTAAAAATCAAGTTACTACAGCGAAAACGAGGATAAAAGTAATGCAGAGTAACGTAAAGCTAGTTTCTTTAGTATTTGCCACGGAAATATGGGCGTGAGCTACTTCCGCTCTGGTTAACGATCCGAGTGGCACTTCAGCCACAATTCTTGGACTCCTCTCCATGATTCTCGTTACGATTTTCTCCATTTCAGCCACACATGCTTTTAGCTGTAGAGAAGAAGGTTTTTTGGCTACCGGTTGAGTTATTACGAATATGTCTCCCTCTGGAGTCAGCGAGCCGCGGAGAGAACACTCGACGACTTGTACGTGTCTTGACAGAGCTTTCAGCAGACTTTCCAGCGTAACGGCATCCTTGTCCGCTTCTTCGGTCATAACGTAGAAAATTCGATCGAGCTGAAAAAAAAAGTATTGAAAGATTAGTTTGACCATTTGGATCGCGCGAGGATGAAGATGTGCAGAATTGGTTGAAAGTTTTACCTGTTTTCGCGAATAAAAGAGCCTGGCGGCACCGCCGCAAACAGGACAACAAGCACCCGGTGGCGTAGCTCCGATGCAATTCGGAACTGCCAGGGGTTGACACTGGACGGCATCGCCGCAGCGGGCGTTTGATTCGTCGCCGATAAGACCGATCGCCAAGCACGGACCGTGATAATCAACGACGGTCCTCTCCGCCCAAGCTGCGCACTCGTTGGCATAAATTTCACCGTTGATTCCGCAAACGGGTCCTCGGAGGCTGCATCCGCTCAGGCAGGGTCCTCCGTAGGCCAGGCTCATTCCAGAGTGAACGAGGTTGCACAGGGAACGGTGCTCTCTGTTGTCGCGGTCGCAAACCGGCCCGGAATTGTCCTGCGAGGAGTCGCAGTCGATCGGCACACATTGGTACTGCTTGCAAGGTTTTTGAACCGGCGACAGGCAGACTCTGGCTCGTCTGATGCATTTTTCGGCCCTCGGACACGGATTCGAGGCGCAGGGATCCTTGGCCGAACAGCTGCCGAACTCAACCTCGTTTGCCGACATGCCGGAACACTTGGCGAGACATATGGAGGCGAAGGTGACTCCGAGACGTCCGCAGACAGGTACGTAGTGCGGTGGACAATCGCAGGGCAGCGACGGAGGTCTGATCTCGCCGCAGGTCTTTCGCGAGCACGTTACTTCGCCCTCGAAACAGTTGCACGGATTGCAGCCAAGGTAAAACGCCGATCTGTGAGCCACGAAACGATCCTGGACCCAGCAAGAGTCCGAATTGTAGCAATTAAGGTCGCGACACTTTTCCAAACCTCTCGATGTGCACTGGCAAATTCTGTGACATCCAGCGAGACTGCCGAGACGCTGATCGTCCTCCCGAGGTATTTGGATCCATGTAGCGATGGGGACCATCTGCCGAGACATTTCACCGAGGCTGCAAGCAGCTTCACACCTGTAAGATCCGCTCAACGTCGGCTCGACTACGCACAATTTTCCAGCTGGACACGGATTACTCTGGCACGGCGTGGAAATGTCCTCAACCGGCAAAATAGCTTTCTCGATGTCGCTCGGATCTTCGAGGAAAGGCTTCAGCGACACGCAAGGCATTCCAGGATGACTGGAGGATAATTTGGAACAGAGAGTCGATGCCGTGTAAGGCCCAGTCACCGTTGACCAGTCGACGCAACTCGACATCAGCTCGAGACAGTCGTCGCGACAGAGACGCGTTTCGTGGATTTTCGACTCGCACGGACGAAGCTGAAGCAAGCAAGAAGCAGCGCGCAACGATTCTACCGGACAGGATGGATGAGCGCGCACGGGTATGCTCAATCCCCGAATAATTCCTCCTCGCGACCAGTAACCGAATTCCCGCTCAGCCGCAGAGTCGGACGTAGACGAACACGTTCTAAACATTTATCAAATTATTTTTTTAATTGATACTGATAATATACATTATTTTTATATCACTTTAAATATAGATTAATACAGTATTCGTCTGTATGAAATAAAATAAGGTGGATTTTACGAATAATCGAATTTGATAAATAATTTTAATGAAAAAAAAATTACCTAAAAAGATTTGTCGATCTGTAATTGTATCTGGCACAATAGTTGAGTCCCGAACAGCCCATTTCGCAAGGTTCGTCGGTATCCTCGAGACATCTGCGCATTTCGCTCTCTCCGTTCGAAGAGAGACAACTGGACTGGAGCAGAGTCCAGGCTTGGCCCCAATCGGCCTGAAAGGCTCTCCAGCAAAGATCGCGACAGGTCGAGTTGGACGCTTTCGAGCAACACGTAAGTTTTCCAATGTCCAGCGGTAGGCGAGGTACTTTTTCACCAGAGGACTGAAGCAGACAGCTCCAGAGTGGAACTTGGGGCAAAACTGGCTGGCATTTTTCGTCCAGAGCGTCGAGAATTTCGTGAACCGTTGTCGCCGTGTAAAAAATTTTCCGGCACGCTTCTAGACAACCTCGAGACATCGCTTTTTCGCAGCAATGCAAATCTGACGATAAATTAACAGAATAATTTTAGAAGGTAATGGTAAACAAATTTTTTCGGTCCGATAAAATTATATCTTACATTGCTTCAGATTTTCCGCGTTGCTCGATTCTGCTTCATTTTTCAGGCACTTGGGCACTTGATGAAAGCATCCCTTGCTCGTGTAGTACTTCAAACTCGATCGTTTTCCCGGCTGTTGAAAAAGTTCTCTGCATACGGCCCGACAGGTAGAATTTGATACATTGCTGCAGCAGCGTTCGCCTTCCTCGCGAGACTCGAGACAAGCATAAAATCCCGGCTCGTCGCTCGGACGACACGAGCCAGAGAGATCCTTTTGCGAGCCCGCCAGTGCGCAGGTCGATCTACAGATCGGATATTGGGCCAAATGACAGCAACCCCTGCCGATCCAATGCTCGTTCTTTTCAGCATCTAAGCAAAGGATTTATTCAAAGTAACAAATGCACAAAAGTTAATCATTACGAATCATTGTTAGTAAAGTAAACATCCCAATAGATGGACAATTTTTGCAATATTATTTTTAACACTTGAATTATTTATTTCTCAATAAAATCGTATGGATTATTTTTCATATACAAAGAGATTTATTTTTCATAACTTTAATTTATTGGAACAAACTTGCTGAATCCTAGAGATAGGGTTAATTTTCTGTCCAACTATTGGGACATACTATACATATTCAAACGTTCAAGTATTTATTTACTAGAAATATTGTCTAAAATTGGTACATAGAATTTGGATCACTAAAAAATCAGACAATAGTCAAGATGTGAATTGGAAACAGATTTTTTTGTTTATATATTTTTTAAATAAAGATAAAGTATTAAAATCCTTAACTGTTCAACTATTGGGACGTTTACCTTAACTGTAAAATTAATTTTTAACTTTTCTAAACTTTTACTTCAACCAACAATGTTTTCTGTTATTTTGCCGTAAGGATTGAAGTTTTATTAAAATTCGATAGATCTTTATCTCGATACGTGATGGTAAATATTGGTTGAGAAGTAGTCGCGAGTATTTGTGTCAGACATTTTAATATAACGGTCAGTAGTCTCGACTTCGCAGCGGTGCGAGAGACAATGCGAAAAAGAAAAAGCGAACGGTGTGTGACACGAAGGCGAAGAGGCCAAAGTATCCAAGCTGTGAATAGAAATGCGATGGGAATGAATTATTGCGCTAGGAAAATCGAGATGCAGATCTACGCTGCGCTCAATCTTACAAGGAATAATTTTATCTACTACGAGAACAATCAGCATTCGAAATTTTTCGTCTTCCCAATAAACAACCTGGAAGAATTCTGGAGATAGCAAAATTTTTTTTTTCATTCCAGGTCAAACGTAAAGTGTTTTTTTAACTGGAAGTAATCCGAAAAAAAGCAATTTAAAAACTATTTGAGAAACTTTGAAAAACGTTTGGAAAATTTCGTTAAAGAATAAAAATGAAAAATTGACAGAGAACAAATTTAGTTGTAATATTATCGAAATATTTACCATTCAGAGTAGAGTTCACACAGGTCCAAAATTCCGTCTGAAAGATAATACCATTATAAAGAAATTGGAATCTTTGAATCGATTGAAGAGACGAGTTAAAAAAAAAGTGGTTTCAGTTAGCAGTGAACGTGTAAGAATCGTCGAAAAAAAAATTCACGTCTTTTTATTCACAAGATTTTATCGAGTTCGGAAGGAACGTGAGAAGAGAACGTTTAAGACCTTTTTTCATTCTTTTTTCTTTTCGTATCTTACCAATCCCTCAACACAGAACTCATGAAGGTGTTTGGTAGCATTTTCTCGCGCTTTCGCCTCGGCGCCCAGCGTTACGATCGAGATCTGTAACAGATACGATCTATATGTTTAATCTGTACATAATAATAAAATCGTAGAAAATTCGTGTCTGTAATTTGAAAATTTTTCAGAAGTAACCATTTTTTCATACTTTAAAAATGACCCTGTGAACAAAAAGAATTTTGATTCTTTTGATAAAAATTTGCTATATAACCTGTTGTAATCTATAATACGAATTTTGAAAATTTTTCATTGATTTGAGAAAATAGGAAAATTGGCAGTGACGAGCCTCCACCGTACTTTTCGACTAAAAAAACGGAGCATTAAAAAAGTTAGTCACGCTTTGCGATTTTGATAAAAATTTGCTATATAACCTGCTATAATTCACGATACGAATTTCATCGATTCGAGAAAATAGGAAAATTGGCAGTGACGAGCCTCCATCGCACTTTTCGACTAAAAAACGGAGCATTAAAAAATTCAGTCACGCTTTGCGATTTTGATAAAAATTTGCTATATAACCTGCTATAATTCACGATACGAATTTTGAAAAATTTTCATCGATTCGAGAAAATAGGAAATTTGGCAGTGACGAGCCTCCATCGCACTTTTCGACTAAAAAAACGGAGCATTAAAAAAGTTAGTCACGCTTTGCGATTTTGATAAAAATTTGCTATATAACCTGCTATAATTCACGATACGAATCTCCACCGCACTTTTCGACTAAAAAAAACGGAGCATTAAAAAATTCAGTCACGCTTTGCCGGGGTTCGAGCAATATCCTGTTGTTCGGTCTGAATGTCAATCAAGGAGACTCTTATTCTCCGGGTAAACTTGATAATGCGGGTGAGAGAGGGAGCCGAGAGATCTACAGCGAGCCCAAAGAGAGGGAATGACGAATTGACTAAAGTTTGAGAGAGCCCCACCATGAGTTTGTCAGCTCCTCGAGGGTTTAGCCATCTCGTCACGGATTCAATGAGTGTCTCGAGTCCCGAGTACGTGCTTTATCGTTTAGGTACGTCGAAACAGTAACGCGTATTTACATTTCGCGACCAATGGCATGCGAAATACACTTTTTTTTATTGCCTCTATATTTCTACATGCTAAAAGCAAGAAAATTTTTCTCTCGAGCAGCGTTCTGAAAAGTAGAATATTTAGTTTCGTTCTTTTTTTTTCAGCACGATATGCTTTTGGCCACATTCCTCGTCCCAGTTATTTCTCTTTTTCTCATTCGAGGCTAAGTATACTCGGTCGATTTTGCATGCACCCGGAGAATCTTTTGAAGTGGTCCTCCGGCTGGCACCAAAAGCAATATCCACAGTTTCCTTCGTCACACCACTGTCGTAACTCTCGAGCGGCGCGCGTAGCGGTGAGAAATGGAGAAGAAAAAACAGTAGCGAGCGAGAGCGAAGAAAAAGGAAAGAGATCTGCAACGTGAACTCGGGCGTCGCATGGATCAAAAGATCCGAAAATAGAGCGGACGCTCCGAGAGCTTCTGTTTTCTTTTATTTTTTCCATTTCTAACCTCCCGTTCATCCCCTTTTCTGGAGGCGTTCTGAAAAATAGAAAAATCTCGGAAAAGCCTCGTCATTGAGATCCCGTTTAGAAAAAATTCAACATATATTCGATGCAATGATGAATCGAATGCTGGTATATGTCTCGTTCATTTCTACCCACTTTTCAATTGCACCAGGACGGTTAACTTTACGCATCCGGGCTTGAAAATTACGCACGATTTCCGGTGTATCTCCGGGTACATTTTCATGGAGAAAAAAGAAGGCAGGAAGCTCTCATCAGTAGTCAAGCCAGCGAAGAATTTCTGATCCTTTTTCTCTCTCGCTACCTGACAAACTCGCAGCTCTCTATCGCGCGATTTCAACGTGGATTGAATTTACGAAGGAGCTAAAATCCCCCAAAAAAACTCCGGCAAAGTGATTATACGATCCTGTGGAAAAAAATAGAGAACTCGTCGCGCTTTATTTTTCTCTCAATCGTGGGAAAACGAGAATTTCTGCTCTGAACACGTCGCGTGTGTTAAATACAATACACAATATCTCGAAAGCCACCGAGTATACTTTTACTTCGTTTTCTTCCTTTCGTCCTCGATCCTCGTAATATTTACGTATGAATAGCGCGTCGCGTGGATGCTGGCTGTGTGTGTTTTTTGTGTTTGTAAAAGCTGTAGTGTCGATGGCGCGCGTGGCCCCCCCGCGGCCGGTGTGTAAATCTCTCAGCGGGCCTGCTACGTTTTTTCGATGTCTCCGATGTGGTCCCTCGTTTATCCCTCTTGCATATATACCCACACCGTCTCTCTTTCTCTCTCCCTCGCGCGTCCTGCACTCTCGCATCCTCGAGAACCGTAAAATAACAGAAATCTCGCCGCGGATGAAAAAGCGCAAAAGAATAAAAACGATAATGTCCGAGATAAAATTCGTCGAGGCGAGAGGATTGATAGTCGCTTGCCCGTGCGAGATCCTCCCCACTTTTTCGCAGCGATTTATGGGACTGTTATTTTTATTAATACATATACTATACGGTTGATAAATTGATAACTTTTTGTCCCTTACCTGGGAGCACACGTTACGGCAGGATCCGGTCGCCAGAGAGCAGCATGACATTTCTGAAAAGAAACAGATCGCGCGTGAATACGAGCTTAATTTTCTCAAGTACGCAGGCGATCATCGAAAAATGAATACGAGCGGATATGCAGGCTCGGTAACGCACACGTGACGGACGCGCGTTTACGTTTTCAGGCTCTTTTTCCCTCACCGCGCGCCTCTCTGTTTTCACAGATGGAAGCCCCGGCTCTCGGGATGACTTCTGGGTCGTGTCACGAGCAAGAGAGAGCCCACATTTCCTTACCGCTTTCATAGAAAACTTGGCCCGGGCTCTCTCAAGAACGTTGCGTCACTCGCGCACCAAGCGCCTTCGACTCGAGACGTCCCATATGACTGTCGGTCACGTGACAATAATACAATGAGGGCGGAGTCGAGAGGGTGCGCTCGAATTTAAAAAAATTGAATACGATATATAACGACGCGTCGCCCTTGTTTTTTCGAGTTAGCGACATTAACTTTTTCCGAGAAATAAAATGCTCGACGACTGATTCTTTGAGAACAAGTTCTGCAGCGTGTAAAAATTCAGATTTTGAATTTAAAAAATATATATATTAATCTTTTGAAGAGACGAAAAAGCCCACTGATTTGTTGCTCACGAGCCGCCATCGAACGCATTTTTTCTGAACTAAAAGTTAATTTTTTTTTTCAAGTCTGCAGTCATCCCAATTGGTCATTATGAATGTAAAGTGGACAAAGCGAGGTGAAGGAACGACGGTGGGAGAACGAAGAAGAAATGTAAAAGGGAATAAGTCGAATAAGAAAAAAAAAGGGAAAAATAAAAAGCGAGGGACCTCGAACGATGCAGTCTGCAGAGTACGCTGCTGACTGCGAACAATTGACTTAATAGATACCAATTACCCCGGGAAGAATTGAGCTCCTTCAGGCAAGTATGCGAGACACTGATAGCGACATTTTCGATTTTAAAATGCATCCACTCCATTTTTAAAATAACTATTTGCTGATGATTTCATTGCTCGAATATTTATTCTCTTTACGAAATATTTTGTCCTCGAGAGTGTCTTGACTCTCGCTATTATTTGAGAAAATTTTATTTTAAGGCTCTCGAGTCTTCGACCCGAGATCCACACGTGAACGCGATAAATTTTCCTCGCGCGTATACGAGAGGCGAGGCGGAATTTTGGGTGCACCGAGCAAGGGTGACATTTGTCAATTAACGCAGCAAGCCCAGAACGGTGAAAACGCATGCGAAACAGCGACTCGCTTCCTTTTTTTCTCGCGCTTCCTTCCTTTTTCATTGTTTATCGCGCGACTCGCGATGGGTAGACTCGTGCGGTTCGGCACTCGGGGCGACCTCTGGAGTCTTTTGTAAACAAAAATAGACCGGCGAACGAGAAATTCGCGAGCTTCGTCCGGCTTTTAGCTCCGTCCGAATAACGCGAGACGCGCGAGTCTCTTTCTCTCGACGTGTACGACATTTGACGCTATTTGCGTACTCTCGCGCGCCCGTGCAAGTAGAAAAAAGTGTGAGAATATGAAGCTCCAATTTGTAAAACTGAAGCGAGCGCTCCCGCGCGTGCGAACTCGTACATCTTTCCGATCATTGGACCCAATTAACTAAACGCCGTGTTCCAAGCTATACAAACAAAGATCGCTCAGCTCGGAATTTCTTGGAAAGAATTGCCGGAAGCAAAATTACACTACGAAGAAAATATCTGGTAGGAGAAAGAGAGTCGAGCGTCGAGATAGTCCATATGGAAGACTAAAGCATTTTTTATCCGTTCTGCGCTTCTTGGCCCTCCGATAACCTCGCGAATCAATTTTCTGGGAAGCAAAAAGCATAATAAAACGATCTGACGCAAATAACGAGGAATGTCGCGAGTCCTCGTATCGCGGCGAGGGCAGAACGCGCGGGAGTCATTGTCATCTCGCGTTTTATTAGTTAACGAGGAACCCCGTGCAGGGAGGACGCCGCGCGCGCAATGCGTGTGTGGGAATCGGCGGACGGAGCGAGAAACACGAACGAGTGAGAAGAGAGACAGCTGCTCCGGCAGACAGTGTCTGTCACGCGTATGTATATTATTCATTATTTCGTCGTTTTTCCTTTTTTTCCATCTCGATCAATGGACATTTCCCACACGCCGGTACACAAAATTCTTATTTACGAGCGGAGTATACAAATAGTAGCAAAAATACGTATCGCGCTCGAGCCACGAACGTTCACACCCCGCGTGATTTAGCGCACAGTATCGCTTTTCATACAATCGGATCGTTATATTCGTTCATCATTTTGACACGCGAACGCGCGAGTTTATTTGGCACGTTCATTTTTCAATAGCGTCTCCGATACGTTCCGTCCGTCTGCTACTTCGCGTTTCTTTTTTTCCTTTTTTTTTTGCTCGGCGTAAAGCTGTCACGTCGTTTTATGTGTTTATTTATCTCCCTCTCGCGAGACTCCGTCTCTCTCTCTCGTTCTCGCTGCGTCTCCGCTCTTCCTTTTTCTCACACAGTCCTCTTGACACGATTGGCCGTGTACAGGCCGTTCCATTAAAGAGTTTGAGGAACGAACGGGATACTGGAAATTAAAATGTAAAAAAACGTACACTCGACGGCGAAAAAAGTGTTTTACAGCGATTGCACGATTTCGCGGGAATACGCGCGCGGCGCACTGTAGAAAATCACGAGTCCTCGTTGACTCTCGTTTTTATATTCGATCCTTTTCTCGTCTCTTATATTTTATCACTTCGCCTGTACGGATCTCGCGGTCGCGCGCGCGCTAAAAAAGCGAATCTAAGTCGCAATTATCTCGTCGATACCCGATACGGGGCCGGCTGGTTGGCGAATAAATTACGGGCAACGAAATACATTTATAATTGCGGATATAGAAAGTGAGGTTAAAACATCGACGATGAGTGGGCCGTCGCCCGTTGCGCGCTCGTGTAATAACCATAATTAATACGCGCTTTTTCGAGTTCGACACCGTTTATCACCGCGCGGAAAAAGGAAAATCTCGAATTCAACGATCCATACGCAGGTGTCGAAAATTACTGGTTTTCTCTCGTGCGCGTTCCTACTTTTCTCTCTCCATTTTCTCACTTATTACCGCACTTTGTAAGTCCGGCGAAAAAAAAATTGTGACATTCTTTTTCGAAAAAAATAAATAAACCGATGAAAATTGTTTTTCACGCGCGTCGACGACGAAAATCTCAAAAAAAAAATGTACAACAACGAGAGTTGCGTAAGTGAGAGTGTAAAAAAAAGAGAAAAAGTTGAAGATAAAAGCGGAATATAAATCGATGAATCTCCGTGTAGAGGAAGCGCGCGCGATAATAATTCTTGGACGTCCGGATGCTCGATTTTTGCAATCTCGCAATTACACAAACAGCGAAGAGCGTGATCTCTCGCTGTTTATCCGCGGGGACGTGATAAACGTCGGCGCGGCGCGAGGAAGGCGAAAAAGCGGGAAACCGGGAGGAGGAAGAGACGAGATGCCGGGTCTTGTGAGACGAAGTGTAGCGAAATGGATTCGATGAGGCACATGTGGCGTGAAGCTGTCGCAGATTTACTATACACATGTATTATACCGCTCTAATGTGCCTGTATTATTACGAGAACGATGATAGTCGGATATTTACGTAAATGAGTTCAATGAATCTCGACGATATACGCCACGATCTTCCATCCGCGAACAATTAACGCAAATCGGGCAAGCAACGCTAATTGCACGAAAATTACCAAATAAATCGACAAAGACAAACAATTGAGTAGATTTTTCTTAAATTGTAGAATATCTTTTCTGAAATATTTAAAGATAACGATTATTTTTTTTATAAATTATGTACTTTTGAGTTGTAAGTAAAATATTTGAATGGCGACAAACGATTGAGTAGATTTTTCTTAAATCGTAGAATATCTTTTCTGGAATATTTAAAGATAACAACGATGATTTTTTTATAAATTATGTACTCGAGTTGTAAGTAAAATATTTGAATGACTGGCTCATTTTGCAAATATTAAAAAGTGAGAAAAATCGAAGAATTAATGAATTTATGAAAAAAATCGTGGAGGAAAAATATACCTTGGATAGATCCATAGATGGAACTCGTGGCCTGGGTTCCGAAAAAATGAAAGAGCACAGAAAAGAGAACAACGATCATCGTTGAAGATATTTCACTTGTTCCGAGCAACGATCGTCACTTGAAAAAAAAAAAAAATTGATCGTTCACTTGTCCCTTTGCATTTCTACCTCAATTATTTGTTTCTTAATTTTGAAATTTGATCGCGATTTATTTTTTCAAAGTCAACGATTCAAGCGACGTTTCGCTCATTCGGATGGAAATAAATATCTTTTTACGGGGAAGAAGAAAAATCTTGCGTCAGTGCGTTACCCGTGAGCGGCAAACCGCAACTGAGTGAGCTTTTCATAAACGACTTCGGAGCGTAAAAGCTTTTGACGCGATGCGTGTGTGCGTGTCGCCAACTGTGAAGAGTGGGAACGTCAAAAGAGAGAAAGAGAGAGAGGGAGAAGAAGAAGAAGAAGAAAAGAAAAAGGAAGGAGAGACATTCCGGGCTTAGGGTGAGCGAAAAGAGAGAGAGAGAGAGACAGGAAATGCGTGTGGGCGGGCTCTGTATGCGACGCGTGCTCGATGTCATTCGTTGAAATCGCTATTGTGACACGTCCTGGACCATACCCACACACTTCCCCTCCCTCCGTTCACTAATTTCTTCCTTATTACAACTTTTCTCATTTCCTATTCTTTAACAAATTTTTTATATCAATATTTTCCTTTTTTTTATACAACACACTGAATTTTGGTCAGGATTTACAAGCAACATTTTTAAAAATATGGAAAGTGGAAAATTTTTTGGAATTTGGTTCCATAATTACGGGAAAAATTCTTGCTAATCGACTTTCTAATCGATCATCTGGATTTCGATTTGCTTGATTTCGTTTTGCAAAAATCTTTAAGAACCATGCTCTCCATAAAAAAATAAAATATAAAAATAAGTTCATTTACAAGTGATGCGTGGTTGATACGATTCCTCGACTTTTTTGTATCTTATCGTGGGTCAATTTCGATTTCTAGCCTGAGCAAATAAAGACTCTGATAGAAAATTTTATATTTGATTCTCCTATCAGGAGGATCGGGGGAAAGCACCCGATAACTGAATAAACTCGGAAATTTATTTCGTTCGTACACTTTATCCATAGAATTTTGTGACATAGTCAAAATTTATGATCGATAAAATTATTTTCAGTCCATCGGAATATCAGGATTAGCTCGTCTTCTCTTAGAGAGTCTTTCTTTTTCTTCGAAATAATTTCACATGCAACGAATTCCTTAGGTGCAGCTCCGAGTTAATGAAATGCACGTCTAACGCGCATCAATCGATTTATTTATTTATACATTCACGCGGATGATGGATCAGCTCCGTGCCAGAGAATAACAGTTAGAATTTCTGAGGGTGCAGCGAAAAATCCATCAGTTATTTGTTTAAAATGGCGACAGTCGCTCGGCTTTGTTGCAACGCATTATATTCGCCGATTGCGGGTATAATGAGAGATTCGTGAACGTCGAGAGCGCGAATGCAGAGTTGGATGAAGAAATCCAGGAATAAAAACCAGTATGTGTATCGCGAGCCTCGACTTTAGTCGTTAGACTCGATAATATAGATGTTAGGCTGGAAAATCGTGACTTTTTTGTCCGTGAAAGGTTAAAAAAAAAGCGTAAACACGCACGAAACTGAATATACCGTATTTGCATCACGTACGGAGTCTGGAAGAATAAAACGCTCGAGTGCATGGCCGAGGCGCAAAAGAAGCAACGAGCTTCAGTTGGAGAAGAGAAATCGCCAAGTCTCGTAGCGAATAATAGTCCCGTGAATGGCAGTATCCTCTCTGCATCGATCGTTCGCTGAATAGCAAATAAGCGTTTGGTACGAAGAAGGCCGTAAGTATGTTGATACGCGTACAGGAATTCGCATGGCAAACGCGACGCCACCGTCGAAGCGAGCGCCGACGTCGTGGCCCGCGTGAATCACGCAGATATCTCTTTCGCGCGAAAACATCGAGACGTCTCTGCCCAACCGGCGTATCGTAAATTGTCATCGGCCAAACGATCACGAATCCTCCGATTATTCCGGTCCTCGATCCTTAGACCAGGGAAACAATGGACGCGCAACAATGCTTCAAGCGTCGTACGGAAATTCTCTTTGACTTTGCCCTCTGTTATATTGAAGAAGAAATAAGGGAAGGGACGAGAGCTGTGAGAAACCTGTCACGAGTCAATTAGTCTTTTTATCTATACATAATTGCATGTATCTTTTTCTCTCTCTATCTATCATCTCTGCACTGAAAACAAATTTTGTGAAATTTTTTTGATTCAACAAAATTTTGGTTTAATCAACTGAAATTTTGTTAATTCAACCAAAATTTTTTCTCAGTGTGCTAACAGACTTTATTACTAAAAATATGTATCTATTGTATACGATTTGTACTATTTACATTTATTTTACGTTTATGCGAGATTGGGAAGAAAAACATTACGAAGTCGATCATTTGACAGATGAAAAAAAAAACGACAAGTAAGGCATTTGAATCATTTTCGTTGTTATTTCTGTATTCTCACTTTTAATGACATATTTTTCATTTCTCTCAAATCGGATCCTACATTTATAATTGGTTTCTTGCTTGGATTTTTATTTTTACTTCATACCTTTTTTTATTTTATGCTTATTATAAAGAAAATATTTTGAGCTTTTAAGCGATTAAATATCGCTAATTATCTTTCATTACTTTTATCGTTTGCTCGGATTTGAATTCTTCTTGATATCTTTGCGCAGATAGTAGCGAAGGAAACGATCTTTCATTTGAACTCGTACGGTAATTACAATTGTTTTAAGGATTATTCGCTCTTATCGAGGGTTGATATGCTAGCGGTTCTTGGTATAAACGGTCGACAAGAAAGATCGCGCGCGATACAGCTTGCACGTGCAAGTGGCCGCTATTTTTCTTAATAGTTTTTTTTTAATCGTACTGAAATCGTAAAATCAGTGACAAATCGCCACATATTTTAAAAATAATTTATAAAATTTATGAAAAATATGACCCAACGCCTTGCTTTTAGCGCCGCAGTGAAAATCTTCTGAAACGTGGGTTTCATTGCGGCCCGTTTCGAATCGAATTGATTTTGATTGATTTTATCGAAACAAACGAACAAAAACTTTCAGACTAGATACAATTAAATTCTAAAACATACCTTTATTCTGGTAAAGTTATATGTAATTCTTCGAAAAGTACAAAAAACAAACGAAAAACAATAAAAAACTTGTTTGCGTATATTAATGAATGATACTTTATCGCAAACGGGAAAAAAAATCTTACAATCACTCACTTACGACTCACAATTGAATGGCTTAGTAAATATATTGAAATTCATTTGTTTATATTTTATATTTTTATAATGCTGACGCACGCGCGTAAGCGGCGCGTATGTGAGAACGGTTGGAACAATGTCCAGCTGGCTTTTAGTACGTGAATACATTTAACCAGAGGTTTCTAAAATTCATTTTTATTTCTCCGACGAGGAACTAATCGTTCATTTATCAAACCGTGAGTACGAAACGACAAGATAAACGACAGTAAACATTTTTGTAGACGATGGAAAGAGCGATAATAAAATTTGATTTCGAACGTGAAGTTAACGAAAACACACTGTTCTTTGCCGCTTTTACGCGGCTTCGTGAATGAAATTCCGACAACCGAAGTGGATGGTGATAAACTGTGAAAAATATCGATATCTCGTTAAACAATATATGTTTATCCGAGATACAGTTTTGAGAGTACAAATAATGTTTTTGACGTTCCTTTTGTCCAATGCCAATAGCGTTTTCTTTTCGGTACGATATAATTGTTGAAAATTATCGAATACCTAACCTCTACAAAAACGGGTGCAACGCTATCAGTTTTTCATGATCGATTTCTCAACTCGCGACTCAAGTATTCGTCAGGTGAATAAAAAATCTCAAATTTAACACGAACCTTCTTTTCTGATCGAAGAATTCCTCCAATAATGTATTTAAAGGTATTTCCTCGATCGAAAATTGCAAGTTTTTTGAAGTTCAATTCGTCGTTCCGGATTCAATTGAAACCCGGCCTTTCGGAGCTGTCATCTGACATTTTTTTAAAACGAGATAAAACTAGTTTCGTTGCATATTTACGTTAAATTGTGGCTTGAAATAGTTGTTCAGAATTTTTATGTACGCATAGATATATAAGTGTGCTTAACCTCAAGTGTGATCGCTCGAGTGGATAAATTTTTTTTTCAATTTTACCTTGAGTACTAAATTTCCATTCTCTTACTATCGTGATTGCGATGCAATGAAAAAAAAAACATCACACGTATGACATTGAATTATTATTGTTTTTTTTTGCAATAAAATTCCGATAATGGAAACTTTTTACGTGTTAGAATCAATCTCTGTGTGTCAAATTTTTATTTTTTCGATAACGAAAATAAAATCCAATTTTTGCAGTCTCATTACGAACAAAACGCGTCCCTAAGTCAAACAGTGATAGATCGCAAACCGGAAATTTGTTCTGAAAGCATTTTTCTAACGTCACAGGGTATTCAATTCATTCGCATGTTAATTCACACGAGAAGAAAATACAATTCCAAGAAAACAAAGCCTCGTGAAGGTGCCTGTAACTGCATGCAAAAATGTTTTACCAAAAAAAAAAAGAAAAACTCCGTATGCATTTTTCTCCCGAGAGGGGAAAGAATCATTTTTTTTGTACTTATATCTTATCACTTTTCGTTTGGAGGGTAGGGTCAAGGTCGTGGCTGTTGGATTATACTCAGATTCCGGAACCCCTCGCGCTCATTTCGATCACTACAGAGATGCTAATAATATATAGACTAGGTAATTCTCTATTTTTGTGACAATCGATAAATCGTACGAAAGATAACGACCCTTGTGTACAAATATGTAAAAAGATTTTTTCCTTTTCGTTATTATCTCTTGATATTACTTTATTTGACTTTTCCAAATACATATTGATAATTTTTAAGAATTACGCAAAATAATGAGCAAAAATTATTGCCTTAATTTATTTTAATTAATAAACATTTTTTCCGCTATTGATCGTTAGAGAGGGAAATTTAAAGCAAGATTAAAATACGCTAGGTCTTAGATTTTCCAGCCTCGAGTTTACATTGTCAGGAACTAAGAATTATAATTTTTAATGAACTCGGTATCTTCAATAACACCTCATACATGTACGTAGGTTTCCTCTCCCTGTCCCTCGTTATGACGTAATGAATTAGTCTCACTAATGAGTGAGTCTATTGTACCTTATATCCAGCTATTTCATTTTTTTTCTTTTTTTTTACCTTTTTCCTACATTCATTTATCACCTTGTAAATGTCTAAAACGGTATAATAAGTAGTTTTTAATCATTTTATTTATTCCAAGAAGCATGTGGTGGTTAACAATTGGCGAGCGTTTCATGACACGTTGTTGTGACGAGATCAAACACTTTTAAATTCTCAAATTAGTGAGCGAACATTGAATGAGATTCGGAAGCGAAAGCCTGGAGGGAGTAGTTACTCGCACGGCAGTAACCTCTTCGGATTGCCGGGAAAAATTGTACCGGCTGAAGAACGTTTATTCGACAATCTCATTGAAAGAAACAAGAAATGAGTATTTTTATTAAAAATTGGCAAACATTTGAGTTACAATTATCTACGTTTATTCTCTTCATTTTTTTTTATTTTTTCTTGTTTTTGACGGATTTTTCGCACGATTCGAATAAGATATACGCGAAGAGAGCGAGTTAGAGATAGATAAAGAGAAAGAGAGAGAGATCGTAAGAATCATACGATACAGTGGAAGGAGGGACAAACGTTACGCGTGAGAATCTCGTGGTTTCCAGTACCAATATATGAAGCCAATGCCGTTAGGACGGGTTTTCAGTCAGTCTCCGTCTCCGACGAGCGTTGGACGGCGCCCCGGATCAAAATTTTCCGTAATAAACGCAGCGCTGACAAAACAATACGAAAATAAAAATACGGATGACATAAATTCTTAAATTATCGTTATTGTCGTTAACGATCTCACCAGCGAGGATAGATAACATCGAGAAAATTTAATCGTCGTTGCGATTCTCCGGTCAGTAAATTTATAAATTCCGACCGGAAAGTGAAACGTCAAATTTTTTGACACTCAAAAGTGAGTACAAAATTATCACAATATTATTTACACGTGAAACAATTAATGCGAATCTAAACGATCTTGATCAAAATCAATAAATTTTTGATTCGTGACAAAAATAAAATTTGATAATAAATACGCGCGCTAAATTGTTCGTTGATTTGTAAATCCATTAAAAAAATGTTATAATTTAACGTATCTAGAGAATTTCACGTAGTTTTTTTTAGTACTTTTTCACCTCTTTTTATTGCTTTCAAACGAAAAGTGAACGTCAAAGAGAAATTTTACCCGAAAATTTTTCTTGTTACGTTACATAAATGTTGGTTGTTGTTATTTTCGGATAGATGCGTGAAAGTCCCGGAGACACCGGTGAAAGTGACACGAATCACGTGAGACGCTCGGAGCAACGTGGCGCGTTCATGAATAAAACGTCTATACCAGCGAGTCGTCACTCGACGCGCATTCATTTTTTTCCGGCTCTCAATTCTAAAACGAGCACGATTTTTTTTTTGAATTCAACATAATAGACAAAATTCTAATCTCTATAATTTCATTTTACTCAATGACTATCGTTTATTCAACATTGCGATTATTTTTAAGTATGTTTGTTTTTTTTTTTTACTGAAACGAGATGAACGCGTCGATGAACGCTTTTAGCGGAAAAATAAACTGATGCACGACTGTGGTCGCGGTGTCGAGATATGTAATCGAGTGTTCGTACACGCGAGTAGGTTTGACCCCTGACGCTTTGAGCATTCGCGTAGTTTGGTTTTTCATGCGTCTATCTAGCTTACAAATGCTCGCTCTCCATTTTTTTTTCGAGCATTATTCTTTGTTATTTACTCTCTCCGTCTTTCGGTGACCTTGACTCTTGTGGCGCGCAAAGTGCACGATTCTCGATGCAAGCTCGTCACATTTTTTCAAAACGTAAGAAAAATTTCTCGTGCGTGTGTGTGCTTTGGCGCGTTCGACGCCTCTTCCACGCCGTTTTTTTTTGTTTTTCTTTCCGATTACCGTATGACGCGCTTATCAATGATTTTATTATCACGAGAGACTCGCTTCCTTAAAAATTTAAACAGAAACGAAAGAAAAGGATAAAGTATATTGTCAACGAACGCGTAAAATAGTTCCCGATTATATCGAACGATTCCGAGACCCAGCGTGTCAAAGTTTTTTTTTTCCTCGTATAGATCTTGAGATCATTTCTTTTTTTATTTTCTATTTTTCGTCGACGTCAATTGTATCGGAATCTTCGGATTATGCTTTTTTTTCATTACTTCTTAAAAATGTGATTTACAATTTTGCGCTTTTGATAGGAAAATGTTGAATAAAATTAGAAAAAAAGATGCTTATTTTGTATTTATGGATATTTTTACGATATTGCGGAAATTGGCTCAAGGCTCATCGTCCTTGTTCGTACGTGGTCGTCGAATTGCATATGGCGACGATAAGAAGTTGATTGACGGTAACTCAAAGAATGTCATGTTCTCGTCGAACAAGGTACAAGAAGCTTGAAAAGCGAGGAGAACTTTCTAAAATATGTTATCGGTATCTTTTTCCGCACCAGAGATAAAATCTCTGATAGACGCTCGTGCGTGAATAAGCGAGCGAGCTCCAGAAGAAATTTGAAAATAATTTCGTCCTCGCCAAGGAATGTCGTTCGGTCACTCCCGTACCCTTAAAAATCGAGCGCCCTGAAAAGCAAACACGAAGATAGATGCGGAGGAAAAGAAGAAATTGAAACAAACCGGTTCCTCGGAACAAATTTTTCTATTTTCTTTGTCTTCGAAGGTCACTTTTTCAGTCATGTATAAAATTATAGTGACTACCAGTCCGTATTTTTCATGTGGCTTAAAGATTTATGAGCAATGTTTTTAAAAATATGAGAATTTCATAAATTTTTGGTATTTTTTTTCAAGCATATCAACAAATTTCGTGCTGAATTTTAAATCGTCTTATTAAATGGCTCAAATTGCTTCTTATGGAGAATTTGTAAATTTTCACTGAATACAAATTAAAAAATATTCGTAGTGGTATTCATTTTGTACAAACAGTAATTTCAAAACGTTTAACTAAATTTTTTTTATTCAATCGTTTAAACAATAAAAAAATATTGAAATTATTGTTAAAACATGCTCAAGTTGACAATCGATAGTCAAACCGAGACTCAAAAAATTGGCAACTTTTTAGAAAAAGCCAGAGTCTATTTCTTACGAATTTAACGTGAATAATTTACTTTTTGTTGGGATCGTCTGACTCATAAATTCTTTAAAAAAAAACATAATGTTAATAAAACAGGCGAAATGAAATATTTTTAAAAATATCAGTATTTAATTTTTAAATTGAAAAAAAAAATTTATGAGCAAGCATGAATAACAGCCAAAAGTTTTTTCCTACAGATTACATACAAAAGAGAGGGAAAAGTGCAACGAGTCGTGTGAGCGATGTCTGCAAAAGCGATTCGCGAGGCCACCGGCAAAGATCTGATAAATCGTAAATTGATCGGAGGCACGAACGCAGCGAAATGTCGTTTTGTTTCCATAAACGAGGACACGAATTGGACGACGATAGTCGCTGATCATCCGTGGTTGAAGACTGACAAGCTCGTCGTCAAGCCTGACCAGCTGATCAAGAGGCGTGGTAAACTCGGCTTAATAAAAGTCAACGCCGATTTCGCGACGGTCAAGCAATGGGTCGCGGATCGAATGAACAAGGATCAGAAGGTCGAGAAGGCGACAGGAAAATTGAGAAATTTTATCATCGAGCCATTCGTACCCCACACCCCGGTAATCGAAAATTTATTTGCTTTTTTTTTGGTCCTATCAAGAGACAATTTTGTACTCATTTTGTTTTTTTTTTAAAATATTTTTAGGAGGAAGAAGCTTACGTTTGCATTTATTCTCATCGAAAAGCTGACACGATTCTGTTTCATCACCAAGGAGGTGTTGACATCGGCGACGTCGATGCCAAAGCCCTGAAGCTTGAAGTTCCGGTTGGAACGGAATTGCCCGATACCGAGGTCCTTACGGAAAAATTGCTCATCAACGTGTCTGAGGATAAAAAACCGTAAGCTGCCGTTGGAAAAGAAAGAAAAAAATTAAGGGAAAAAAGAGATAAAGAAATGTAATGCTTATTTTTTTCTCACAGAGTCATCGCAAAATTCATCGAAGCCCTTTACAAGCTTTACGTAGATCTGTACTTTACTTATCTCGAGATAAATCCTCTGGTGGTGACGGACGATGCGATTTATATTCTGGATCTTGCGGCGAAGCTCGACACGACCGCCGATTTTATTTGCCGTCCTGACTGGGGCGAGATCGATTATCCGCCACCGTTCGGACGTGATGCTTATCCGGAAGAAGCTTACATTGCCGATCTCGATGCCAAATCCGGTGCTAGTCTCAAGTTGACTATTTTGAATCCCAAAGGAAGGATATGGACGATGGTCGCTGGTGGTGGTAAGCAGAATAAAAGCGCTTGCTTAAAAAAAAATATATATAAAATCATAAGATAAGAGAGAATGGAGCAAAATAATATAAATGACTTTTGAAAATGTACAGGTGCGTCTGTAATTTATTCCGACACGATCTGCGATCTTGGTGGAGCGAACGAGTTGGCAAATTACGGCGAATACTCGGGAGCTCCGAGCGAGCAACAGACTTACGAGTACGCGAAGACGATCCTCAGTCTGATGACGAAGGAAAAACATTCCGAGGGCAAGGTCCTGATAATCGGTGGTGGAATCGCTAATTTCACGAACGTTGCGGCGACGTTTAAGGGAATCGTCAAAGCACTTCAGGAATTTCAGCCGAAGCTGGTCGAGCACGAGATAAAGATCTTCGTAAGGCGAGCTGGTCCGAATTATCAGGAAGGTCTGAGGATTATTCGGGAGGTTGGAAGACGTCTCGGTATTCCGGTTCACGTGTTCGGTCCGGAAACGCACATGACCGCGATCTGCGGAATGGCCTTGGGAAAAAAGCCAATTCCGGATCCGGAGGCTCAAGAATTTTCAACGGCGAATTTTTTGCTCCCGTCGGGACAGGACGTCGGACCGAGCTCTCCGTCGGGTTCCGGACCGTCCTCGTCCTCGGAAGCGACCAATTTAGGGCCGAGCAAGAGCGAACATGCCAAGAGCAAAGTAGGAGATGCAAGCAAGCAATTGTTCAGCAAAGAGACAAGGGCGATTATTTGGGGAATGCAAACGAGAGCCGTCCAGGGAATGCTTGACTTTGACTTTGTCTGCCGACGGACGATTCCGTCGGTCGCTGCGATCGTTTATCCCTTCGTCGGGGATCACAAGCAGAAATTTTACTGGGGACACAAGGAGATTCTGATTCCCGTTTACAAGCAGATGAAAGACGCGATGACGAAACATCCGGAGGCCGATGTAATGGTAACTTTCGCCTCGCTCAGATCCGCTTACGAGAGCACCGTCGAGACTCTCCAGTTCCCGCAGATCAGAACGATTGCGATAATCGCCGAGGGGATACCCGAAAATCTGACGAGAAAAATGATACTTTCGGCCAATGAAAAAGGCGTTACTATTATCGGACCGGCGACGGTCGGAGGAGTAAAGCCCGGCTGCTTTAAAATCGGTAACACGGGAGGAATGATGGATAACATTCTTCACAGTAAGCTCTACAGATCTGGAAGGTAAATATGATACGTGAATAGATAAATATAAGCATGGATTGACTAAAATAATGGTAAGTAAATGATAATTTTTTGAAAACAGTGTCGCCTATGTATCCCGATCGGGTGGAATGTCGAACGAGCTGAACAACATAATATCGAAAGCCTCGAACGGAGTCTTGGAAGGAGTAGCGATCGGCGGTGACCGTTATCCAGGGACAACCTTTATGGATCACATAATGCGTTACCAGGCGAACCCGGAAGCGAAATTGATCGTGCTCCTGGGCGAGGTAGGAGGAATCGAGGAGTACGAGGTGTGCGAAGCATTGAAGAGCGGAAAAATAAGCAAGCCTCTGGTAGCGTGGTGCATCGGAACGTGCGCGAGTATGTTCAAATCGGAAGTACAGTTTGGCCACGCGGGCTCGATCGCGCACAGCAACATGGAGACAGCCTCGGCGAAGAACAGTGCTCTAAAAGCGGCCGGTGCTTACGTGCCCGACAGTTTCGACAATCTTGGAGACCTCATCGGGACGGTTTATCGTCGTCTCGTGAAGCAAGGAGACATCGTACCGGAACCGGAACTGCCTCCGCCAACGGTTCCGATGGACTACAGCTGGGCCCGAGAGCTCGGACTCATCCGAAAGCCGGCTTCCTTCATGACGTCGATTTGCGACGAGCGAGGCCAGGAACTGTTGTACGCCGGGATGCCCGTGACCGAGGTTCTCAAGCAAAATGTTGGAATCGGCGGTGTCGTTTCCCTTCTCTGGTTCCAGCGCTGCCTACCCCCGACTTATTGCCAGTTCCTCGAAATGTCTCTCATGCTGACCGCCGATCACGGCCCGGCCGTCTCGGGTGCTCACAATACGATCGTTTGCGCGAGAGCCGGCAAAGATCTCGTTTCCTCCCTCGTCTCCGGATTGCTCACGATCGGCGATCGCTTCGGCGGTGCGCTCGACGGTGCCGCGAGAATGTTCTCCGAGGCCTACGACGCCGGACTTCATCCTCAGGAATTTGTGAACAACACCAGAAAGAAGGGAAAGCTCATAATGGGAATTGGACATCGTATTAAATCGATCAATAATCCGGACATGAGAGTTAAGCTTATTAAAGAGTTCGTCTTGGAAAATTTCCCGGCCAGGCCGCTCGTCGATTACGCTCTCGAAGTCGAGAAAATCACGACGAGCAA
Source organism: Cremastinae sp. A BG-2022a (assembly GCA_030522545.1). Lineage (NCBI taxonomy): Eukaryota > Metazoa > Arthropoda > Insecta > Hymenoptera > Ichneumonidae > Cremastinae sp. A BG-2022a. The sequence continues at coordinate 67,327 of JAPYYW010000555.1, forward strand.
AAAACCAAATCTCATTCTGAACGTCGACGGCATTATCGCCTGTGCTTTCGTTGATATGCTCAGAAATAGTGGAACTTTCACGAGGGAAGAGGCCCAGGAATACATCGAGATTGGTGCTATCAATAGTCTCTTCGTTCTGGGAAGAAGTATAGGATTTATAGGTTAGTACATTGTTAACCATTATCAATAATCTTTGTTGCTCTTAATAACCAATAATTATTTTTTGTTTTGTTTTTTTAGGTCACTATATGGATCAGAAGAGATTGAAGCAAGGCTTGTATCGGCATCCTTGGGACGATATTTCTTACGTTCTTCCCGAGCAATACAACTAATCGTAGCGACTTACGATGAAAAGCCAAGATTTAAAAAAGAAACACAATAATCGCGAGTTCCGATAATTCCAGCCCGAATTCCCCGTTATCCGTCACAAAACGAAATCGCACATGACGAGAAAGTAATTCTCTTTGCGCTTACTGCGCGAAATAACAAGAAATTAAAAGGACATGAAGCAAAACGAGAGGATATTTTAAGAAAGAGAGAGAGAGAGAGAGGAGCAAATGAGAACTGAAGCAATAAGAGAATGAGAGAGATAAATATATAAATAAAACGAAGAAATGGAAAGCACGGTACTGGCCTAAAAATCAAGGAGAACGATATTTCACGTAATTACAAGAAGAAACAGAGTAAAACGAGAAGAAATCACTTTGAAGTAGAAGAAAAATCGAGGCCAAGCACCGTAAATTTAATACAATAATCGAAAACTCGTCTCGATTGTAAAAAAAAAACACGAAAATGAAATAGAGAGCACAGTGCACAACCGGCTTCGCGATTCTCCTTTCATAACCGGTACTTTTTCCGGCATCTAGAAGTAAAAAACTTGAACGAGTACGGATCGACGGATTCTCGGTGACATTCCGAATTTGCATTTTAAAACGCGTGCGTGTGTGAGTGAGAGATTGAGGGATAGAAAAAAAAGTCGAAAAACGTGTGGAGAAGTCTCATACAACGATTTAGACACGCGAGCACAAAAAATGAGGAAAAAAAAAGTAATAGCAAAAGGAATACAAAGAGAAATTAAACGATAAACTACAAACGGAATTAATAACTGATACAAAATGTGTATGATATATATTTATGTACGTATTATTATTTAAGGCTAAGGTTTAGTATCATTGATTCTGTTCGCACTAAATCGCATTCTCCTATACGGATTCCTATAATGTTACTTTTCATTTTGTTAAATCAAACATTTGCGTTTATGACAATTATTGAATTTGGCTCTTTGTATGTGTATGTTGTATATAAATGTACACATATTTATAATAAGTTTACGCATAGGGATACCTGTAACTTGCATATGTAAATTGGCCTCTGTATGAAATATAAAAAATTGTCAAATTCATTTTTTGATGAATTTCATTCATTTATCTTTTGATTCATCTAAAAAAATGAAAAAATCACTACGAAGATGTTGTTGCAATAGCAAAACTGCATTTCTCACGTAATTTTTTAACACTCCGTGATTGTAGTAAAAATGTCCAATCTCACGGAGATCTGTATCATACACATCATCTGTCAAAAAGTATACTTGTCGTACATATTGGTGTACAGAATGAAATAATAATTAGAAATTTATTTAAAATATTTAATTTAAACTTGGCTGCTATTTTTATTGAATGTGCGATTAAAGTGGGAGTAAATAATATAAGTACTGTACAAATTTTGACAGATTTAACATAACCTCAAATTTTTACATGATTGTTGAGTCAAAAACATTTTATATTTAAATAATAAGGCAGTGAAGCAAAATAAATGCCAGTGAAGTAGTCACAAATAAATATACAAGAAGGAGATAAAAAGAATTTTAAAGAATGGAGAACGATTATTTTGAGGATTACGATGATCAGCTTCCTGATGATCTTGAGGATGATGTTGTCCAGGAAATTTTGAACACAGGCACAGATCTGAGACAGTACTCTCGTCAGATCGAAAAAGAACTTAAAGAAGTGGAAAATAAATCTGTACAGGATTATATAAAGGAAAGTCAAAATATAGCGAGTTTGCACAATCAGATAGCAGCTTGTGATAACATTTTGGAGGTTTGTAAAAAAGAGAGTAAAATATTTTTAATGTTACCAATAACATTTACAATTATACTCACTGTTACTATTTTAGAAAATGGAGTCAATGCTTTTAGGCTTTCAAACTGATCTTGGAAGCATTAGCACTGAAATACTGAATCTTCAGAGAAAATCAGTGGCCATGAGTCAACAATTGTCCAATCGACAGATGATTAGAGGACCTTTGAGTCAATTTATAGAGGACATGACTGTCTCAGAATCTCTCATTAAGTAAAAACACATTTTATTCATATATTTTTCAATAAAATACACATACAATACTTTTCTTTAATAGAAATAATTTTTTAGCGGTATCATGGAGGCTCCAGTAACTGAAAAAGAATTTCTCACCAATCTTCAAATTCTTAATCATAAAATCAGCTTTGTCAAGGAACAGAGCTTCAAGGAGGCCAAAGCCTGCCTGGATGTCAAAGATATAATAGATAAATTGAAAGTCAAAGCAATGTCAAAAATTCGTACTTATCTCCTTGAGCAAATCTACAAATTCAGAAAGCCCATGACAAATTATCAGGTGCCACAAAATAATATGCTCAAATACAAATTTTTCTTTGAATTTGTTCTGGCTAATGAGAGGAATGTTGCTGAGGAAATTTGTGGAGAGTACATTGATACAATGAGCAAAATTTATTACTCGTATTTTAAATCATATTCGTCAAGATTGGCGAAGCTAAAAGTGAGTGTACAAACTTTATTTTATCGTATTTTTAACTATAAAAAGGTTCATGTAATCTGAATTTATTTAAAAACTTTTAGTACGAGGAGAGCGCTTCGAAAGACGATTTAATGGGAGTCGAAGATACCGCTGGACGTGGAATTTTTCACAAAAGTTCATTGCGTCATCGAGGAACAGTTTTTTCGATCGGAACACGAGGAGAAGTGTTGGGCCCACAATTAGAAGCTCCAATAATCGTTCCTCACACCGCGTCGAAAACCAGGGTTTCTATCGTCATTTAATCCTATCGTTTTAAATTTATTTTCTTATCACATCAAATTGTTATCACAATTTTTTTAGTACCATTACGAAGCCCTGTTTCGGAGCGAACAGTACGCTCTCGTAGACAACGCGTGTCGCGAGTATTTGTTTCTCGCAGAATTTTTCAAAGTTCGCGGAGCTCAAGCGATGGATATATTCAATCAAGTAAGAAATTATATTTCCACTTAATATTGTTGAACGAATATTAAATCTGTTTATTTTTTATTTTTTTTAAAGGTAATGGGCAGTACTTTGAATCTTATGTTGAAAAATTTTCAACACTTTGTTGACGATTGTTACGACACGATCGCCCTTTTTCTTTGCCTTCATCTAGCGATGCGCTACCAAATGACGTGCCACAAACGAGCTGTTCCGGCCCTTGATAAATATTGGGATAATTTAACATCGATAATATGGCCAAGGTAAAATTAAATAAACAATGAATAGACATATATTTTGTAAAAATATGTTGTTAATTGCGAAAAATATGTTATCAATAGATTTGAGGACGTTTTCAATCTCAACATTCAAAGTATCAAGGACTGTGATCCTCTGAAATTTAATAAAGAAACTGGACCGCACTACGTGAGTTCAATTTCTCAAGTATAAAAATTAAGAAAAAAAGACAGACGTACATCTTTATTTCACTTTAGATAACAAGACGATATGCTGAATTCAGCGCAGCCATGGTAGGCGTTGGCGAGGGTTTCCCTTGCGAACGAGCGACCCAACTTTTGGCGCAGCTTCGCGAAGCCGTTCAATGCTTCCTGTTGAGAATGGCAGCGATCTTTCCAAACAGAACTCAACAGCTTGTATTCCTTATAAATAATTACGACCTCGTCCTCGGAGTTTTAATGGTAAAATAATGATTTTAGGTGTAAAATATTGATTTATGTACAAATTGTTTATCAATAAATCGTGTTGTTAGGAACGAACGAGAGACAATTCTAAAGAGGCAGAAAGTTTTCGAGAGCAATTGAACGCGAGATCTTCCGAGTACGTCGAAGAAGTACTGAGTCCCCATTTTGGAGGTATAATTCAATTGGTGAAAGAATCCGAAGCCATGATAGAGAAAGGCCTGGCCGAAGACTTGAAGCGTCACGAGAGTCGAGCTCTCGATCTCGTTCAATCCTTTACAAATACTTGGAAACGTTCTCTCGAGGAAATAAACAGTGAAGTTTTAAAATCGTTTCCAAATCTTGTGCTGGGAGCTGCCCTCGTTCAACGCGCCATGACCCAGCTCGTCCAATATTATCACCGACTTCATAAAATTTTGCCTGCCAACGCGAGAACTCAACTTACGAATATACATCATATTATGGTTGAAATTAAAAAATACAAAACTAATTACTAGTTATGGTGAAAATTGCCGAAGAAAAAAAAGACACGAGTGAAAATAAAAGTTTCTTTGAGAGGAAATATCTACGAAAAATTCTGTACATTTATTTGTGTAAATTATAAACAGAAGGAATATACATAACGTAAAAACTAATCAATGGTTGGTGACCATTCTATACAACAAAAATTCCGTATTAATCTGTTCCGATCGTCCTCGTGTGTAAGTTAGTGCAGGTGCCAAAATCACAAATTAGTACCTCAACGTGGATTAGTTGTGTGTCTTATGATAAATCGTTACACGAAAAGAAAAAATTGATCGACTTTTTAACAAAATCCATGCGACGTCTTTTTTTCTTTATGATTTTTTTTACTTGTCATCGATTCGATTTCATGGCGTTTTCGAGATCGCAAACTTTTGAATTTCGTCGTAAAATTGGTAAAAATTCAAATTAGGAGGAAATTATGGTATTAAAAATTTCAGAGCACTCCGTCTATCGCGTGTATGACACCGTTCGTCGCTGGCACGTTATGCGTCACTACTTGGGCCTCGTTCACCTTAACGCGTCCTGAAAGAAGAAGAAAAAAAAGCCTCAATTTAAAAATGAATTATTTCGAACTCTATCTAGGAAAATATTAAAGGTGAAAATGGGCAAATAGCTGGTGAGGGTCAATTTTTGCTGTTCGAGAGAAAATGTTGGCATTAATATATGATTGGCTCGAGGAGTGGTAGAAAATGATGATATCGAAATAATAGAGCTCGGGAATCGCAAGTGGCGAATTCCCATATTTGGTTCGTCGAAAGAAGAAAAAAAGCCTGGCCAATTTTTTCTTTAAATAAAATATTCGAGAAATTGGTTGAATTTTAAATTGATAAAAGTAGTTGCTAATATACGCATGCAAAGCAAGTGGCGAATTCCCATATTTGGTACGTCGAAAGAAGAAAAAAAGCCTGGCCAATTTTTTCTTTAAATAAAATATTCGAGAAATTGGTTGAATTTTAAATTGATAAAAGTAGTTGCCAATATATGCATGCAAAGGTACAAATTGGCGATAATGAGAAAGAAAAGTGGTCGAACGTTTCCCGAGGGTATTGTAGAGCGAAAGGGAGGGAAATACTCGGCTGACTCGTAAATTGTAAAAAAATGGGGATGGAGAAAAAATGTAAATTGTCCATTTATATGCTCCTGTACACGAGCTACTCTCTGAGGCTTGTTGGTCTGTGGCCGACAGGAAGTGAGAGGGTTCTGAATTTTTCTTATTTTGTTACGATCGCACTCATGGTCATAATCCAAGTATTTCAAATGCTCGCGAGTTGCTGGATAAATTACACGAATTTCGAGTCGGCCGCAGAAAGTATCGGACCAATGGCAAGTATCTTAAAAAATTTATCACTTTTCCACAGTCCAATTGTTTCAGTTGCTCGTTGCTGTTTCGTTGCAGATGGCCCTGATAACTTCTTTCGGAAAAATGTGCATCTATCGCAGCCAACGTTCGCGTCTCGGACGCCTCGTGGTCTCGTTGGAAGATTGCCTGAGGAACGGTCCGGCGAGTGTGCTCGATAATCTCGAGTATTACGAAAAAATAGCAAGTCTGGGGTGTGGCTCGCTGCTCGGGGTCTCGTGGCTCCTCGTCGTCGGATATCTTAGCCTACCCCTCGTCCTCGGTGATCCTGTCTTGCCGTTCGCTTCCTGGTATCCCTTTGACTACAAAAATTCGACTTTTTTTTACGGAATCGCCTACGGACACCAAGTCCTTCTCACTTGTCTCGGTTGTTGCACCATGTCGACGGAAATAACATTCGTATGGTCCATTTGTTTCTGCTGCTCTCGCCTTCGTCTCATTACGTACGAATTTTCCGCACTCTCGAGCCTGATCAAAAATGGACGTATCGACAGTGCGATTGATAAAAAATTGTCTTTCATTATTAAACTCCATTCTCAAGTTCTAAGGTTAATTTTTGCTCCTTTTATTCTCACGCGCCCATCCCTTTTCCAAACGAATCGTCAGTTTTCAGTTTTCGTTCAGGGATCTGGCGGAGATCAATTCCGCGTATACGTACATCATCATGGTGCTCTTTTTCGCCGCTCTCATCGCAATTTGTTGCGTAGGACTCCAAATCACCGGAGTAACGTATTTATTTCTTATTTTTGTATCGAACTCTTATTCTTCGTTTTCTTCATTAATTCGATACGAATTTCAGAACTCGTCGGGAAACTCTTTCAACTGGACCGTCATCCTTTTTCTAATGCTCGCCATGTATTACGCCGAGCAATTGTTATTTTATTACTTGCCGGGAGAAATTGCAGCTGAACAGGTAACTCTCTTCTTATCATAATTTGTGTCTATTTTTATCGAAAAATACAAACTAATCGTCGAGGAAAAAAAATTAATTGAAAAAATGTTTCAAGGCAGCGATCGTTTCTTTAGCTGCTTACTCGAGTGGTTGGGAAAATTTTGACGTCAAGCGTCGAAAAATAATCAACCTGATAATCATGCGAAGTCAATTGCCACCGAAACTCCTCGTTGCGCAACTCATTCCTCTTCGACTCGAAAATTACGGTTCTGTAAGTTTTTTCAACAATTTACGTTTACGCGAAAAAAAAAATTAAAACAATTCGTGCTTTTTTTTTAAGTTTTTGGCCACGACTGCGTCATACTTTACTTCTATTCGCGCCGTGTCCGAAGGCAATTGAATAGCAAATGAATGAAAATTAATTAAAAAATAGAATGAAAATAAGCGACGTAAGAACATTATTGGGAGAATAAAAAGTTGTGGCTAACTTTTTATATTTTTGGACCAACTGTACGATTATTCGCCCATTTATCTCCTACAATTGTTCACTTTCACTGGACGTCATTTTCGCTCAGCATTTTCCACTAAAGTGCCCACGTGCAGCGATATTGGATAAGGAGGAAAATAGTGGGAAAACAGTTTGTTTTTTTTTGTTCTTAAATGAGTGCTTCTTGCGGAAGTGTTTTTTTTTTTAAATAAACTGCTCACCGCCATTTTTTTGAATGCTCAGCGTGAGGTGAGGTCTGAGCGTATCTCTCTGGTGATAATATCTCATGCCGCTCGTGAACAAGGTGGTGGGTATAATGTGCTTGGATACAATGTCCTTTGCCGCCTGCGTACCGTCCGACTCGATCCAAACTGGCCTACCATTCTGGGCCGCAACGTTTGCGAAAGCTGCGTCAGTTGGCGCAAACACCGTCAAAGTTTTCGTACCTTTGATCGAAAATAAAAAAAAACCATTTTTTCTTTAAATTATTTCTTACTATCAGGCTTCGCGCCCTCGCGGTAATAGAAAAACTGATCCAAAAGTCAGTTTTTTGGCTTATTCAATATGAATTCTTCAATTTCGCCCCAAATAATTAACATTTTCGTTATCTACGGGAAATTTCCGATCGAATAGGCTCTTAAAATCGAAAAAAAACATTTCAAAAAATTTGGTGAGTCACACTGGGACTCTTGGACCCATGAAAATTTCAATTAGCAATATCTTTCCGTTTTCTTGACGAAATCAACTTTATAAAGTGTGATTTTTAAAGATTTTTGCAAAACGAAGCGA